>JAXHKN010000511.1:0-18301 GCA_038407165.1 Ceratocystis variospora | reverse complement strand
TGGAAAAAATAGGGAGGGTACCCCCCCCCCCCCTAAAAGGATCTCCCGCGCCCCCCCCCCCCCCCCCCCTCCCTTACACGTGCCGAGAAACAAAACACGTTGTTGGCATTCTCCATTGGAGCCTGAAGCACCTGAAGCTACGATAGGTGAGAGCCGCAACACAGCGGCAAGCAACGAAAATGAAGAGACGGAGAAAGAGGAGGAAGAAGACCGAGAGGGGCAGCGGGAGTAGGATGGATGGAAGAGGGAAAGGAGAAGAGAACAAGAGGGGAAACGGGAAAAATAAAACAAAAGGGACAGGAGCGTATGAAGATGTTGAAGGGACTCACTCTAATGAGAGGGTGGACAGTCCTTACTCTGAATGTCCCAAGACTACTTTAAATTGCGGCAACCGCTTCGCCCAACAGGGGACAAAACCGACGTACTCCGCCAGGGCCAACACCCAGGCCCTGGGGCAAGGTCTAGCAGAGAAAGCTCCTGGCTACAAGACCGGACCGTACAAAGTCATAGGAGCGGCTCGAAGAAGACGCGCGGAAGGGGTGTAGGAGGGCGACATCTTCTGGCTCTCTTTCGTCCAGAACTTGCCGTCGTATTGCTGTGGAAAGCCAGTAGGTTGACGTGAAATAGCACAACCCCAAAAGATAGGGGCTAGGATATCTCGCTCTCGCCGAGAAGGCCGGGGTTTGATTCGCCGTATCTGAGGCCGTACACAGCTTACTGTTTTTGCAATACATTTACGGCAAGTATATATCAGGTGAAGTGATGTTTTCTTCCTTTTTCCTTGTTGTTTTTGGGACGAAGCTGAGCGAGCTAGCAAGCTTATTTGTTCCCTTTGATCTCTTGTTTCTTTTCTCCTTTCTTTTCTCTCCTCTCCTCTCCATCCTGACTATTCTATTTTCTATAGTGCCCAAAGCTTGGGGCGCTGCAGCTATCGCCTTATCTATCCCCGGCTTCTGCTTCTTATTTATGATTCTGCTGTTACCGTCACGCCGTGCTGCTCTAGATTAGCCAATTATCACGTGCAACAATCCAGAAGAAGAACGGGAGACAATGCCTTTTCCTTTGCTCGCTTATGCAAGGGCCAATTTTACGCCATCAAGAACTAAGACCAAGACAAGCATAGCGGGCAGCCTTTTTGTCAGGAATAAATAAGATGAAGAGAATGCGAGAATTTTCCATAATGCCTCTGTTTCGGTGTGTCGATAACGAGTGACGTCCAGCACTGCCATGGTGTGTTTTTATAGAACATTGATGCAACCAGATAGGAAAAAAAAGTTCATGATACATATATCTGGTGATGTGCGTACCAACCGCCAACCCACAATAGTGACACATCCGCTGGTCGTATAACTTGAAGTCTGGGAACACTGAACAAGCATGTATGCAACCCTAACAAACATACCAATGGGCACTTTTGAAGGGCCGCTCTAATACAGACACAAAAAGGATTGGAGATAGGGGGAGAGTTACTGACGACTGCCGCGTGTCATGGGGGGGGAGGAAGGGAAGGGAGAGAGAGAGAGAGAGAGAGAGAGATGGAATCTCCCTCCTACAGAGAAGAAAAAGAAGCTCGAAAATAAAGAAGAAAATACAATAAAAAAACTGTGCCGAGTACACATACATAGGATTCTCGTTCCGTTCTTCGTCAAGACTGGACATAGAGGGCCTGGCTTATTGTTGTGCCGGTTTCACTTACAGCTATAAAAAGAAGCTCAAGATACAGAAAATAGCAGCGACTGGGCTACAGGCAGGGGTCTGGCATGTGAACAGACGCTGAGATCAAGTGGCGAACTGGGACCCGGGCTAGGGCTACCCTTGCAGGGAGAAGCAGAAGGAACGATGAGAAAACGCTAGATCCATGCAAGCCAAGCACTCATGTATGGCTGGCTATGGGAGACCCTAGAGAGGAAGATCGGTGTTATCTAACAGGGCTGGGTTTATCTTGTCTTTCTGGCTACGATTACGAAAGGAGGATAAGGGTCCATCCATACACACGCGAACACCAGCGAAACACAGAGAAACAAAGGTCCTTTTGCCCTCAGACGGGTGTCCCTTGAAAACACGATAATAAGATGGCCACGAGGAGTGGGAAACGTCGCCATCCTGTCTTGCTTGACGTGTTTGGTAGGACGCAGAGTGCAAGACAGAACAGAAATCGACAGCAGCAGAAGTGTGGCTGGCCTACTGCATAACCAGATCGGGATCGGGATTTGCAGTGGCGCGATGCAATAGCCAAAGACATCAGGTATTTTGCCAATCGAGTGTATGAGCATGAGACTCCACTGCTGCTGCTGCTGCTGCTGCAAGTATAGTGAAGGACGGCATAACACGGTGCGGTACAGCACAGTGCTGTATTGTACACTCTGTGCCTAAGCACTGCTTTGGTTTGCTGGCTGGCTGCGTGCAACCTGGCTCGTTAGCTATGTACAGCTTCATTCCAGAAGCACCCATGCTCTTTTCTTCTCTTCTCGCCTGTGGCTTCCCCATCTCATATATGCCAGCCCAGGCTAGACGAGAAGAAGCGATCATGCAGTTTTGGGCGTGGCTTGCTTGGCTGGCATTGTTGTACAGACGACAGCAACGGTCGACGCGATGGAGGAGGGAGGGATAGAGACGGCGAGGTACGGTGTATAAAAAGATAGAGACAAGCGCCGAGAGAGCGAGAAAACACTGTCTGTGGTCTTGATATGTGCTGCCAAGAAAGAGTAAACACGCCTTGGTAGACGCCAAAAAAGACAGAGCCGCATCCTCTTGGCTCTTGGCTTATGGCTTTCTTCCTGCCTTAGGGATTGAACAATGAGATCGGAGAAAATTTGGCTTTTCTTTGGTTATTTCTGTTGTGCTTGGTCTTGGCGCTGCAAAGAGGAAAAGCTTGGCTATGGGGCATATACTGTATTCCTTGCTCTGCTTGCCTTTCACCCAAACTTTATTTTGAGATCCTGCTGTGTTTTTGCCCCCAAGTTGTCTTGTTTGTCTCGCAAGACAGCGCGCGCATCTCTCTGGCTCTCTAGCCTCTGGCTCTCTAGCCTCTGGCCCTCCGTCTCGCTCTGATCTACACAAGCAATTTCATGATCTAATCATGAATACCAATGTACAAACCAAAAAAAAAGGGCCTCCCCCCTCGTTGGCGTCAATGTACACGCCCTCCTCTCCTCACTCTGCTCTCGACAATACGCACACACCCTAATCTCCTTCGCGAACGCCCTCTATCCTCTCTACTCCCTGGCCTTTCTTCCATCTTGGCTTCCCTTTGCCTAGCTATATGCGTCATGTGTCGTCGGTAGCCTTTTTGCCGTCTTTCCTTGTTTTGTTTCTATTTTCTCCTTTTTTATTTTATTTTCTAATTTTTGTTCTACTTCTTCATAGTCCCGCGCCCCTTTGCCCCCTGCCCCATACTCTATATTCCCCTGCCATCCATTGCCGGCTCCTATCTTGGCTTTGTTCTGGTCTGTTCCCACCTCCGTCATGAGCTGGACGCTATTTGCAGCCATTCTTTCGCTGCTTTATTGCTATAGCTTCTAATTGCAACAACTTGCTTTGCCCTTGCCCCCATCCTCCACCCCAGCTTAGCCCTTGCTCCCTGCTCCGTTGCTGTGTTCTTTGTTCTCTGGCTGGCTCGCTCGTTTGCATCTTTCCTTTGGGGATTTTCCATTAAAACCCCCGTCGGCCGCTCTCTCTCTCCAAAAGGTCTGTTCCTGTTGGCTTCAGATTATCTCCTCTCTACCAACCTATAGAGCTAGGACATTCTCAAAGCTTCTACGGGCTTTGCAATCGTCTAAGCAACGCTCACATAGGATACTATCTAGCATACTCACTCTTCTCTTTCCCCCCTCGTGGGCTTCTATTTTGTCTCAAAATGCCTTTTTCAATGGATATAAGCGAAACCTATGTCCGGCAGAGTGTCGTGGCTCCCGAAGGCACCTTCATAGAGTATCTCGAACCTAATCGTGAGTCTCCCCTCTTTCTCGTGCTTCTCTCCACCATCGAACCTGCTCAGATTTGCTAACCCCCGACCCTCCCACTCGCCCAGTTGTCGAAATCCTCATCTTTATTTCCTTTTTCTTCCTTCTCTCCATCTCCGAATGGATCTCTTCCAAAGTCTTCAAAGTCGGCCCCATCGGACAGATGATAGTCGGCATGATTTACGGTGTGCCAATTGGCAACATCTTAACTATCCCCATGCAGCAGGTGTTCGTTGGCCTGGGCTACATTGGCCTTGTGCTGATCATGTTTGAAGGAGGCCTAACATTGAACCTGGACTCCATGAAAGGCCACTATCGTATTGTCATCTTTTCTGGAACTATCGCCCTGATGATTCCTATGGCTGTGTCTTTCGGCTTTCTATACGCCGGCCTTGATTACGGTGTGTACAACCCTACCAGTGCGAAGGAACTACTTTGGCCCGCTTTAATTTGCTATCAAAATAGCTAGTGTTACACACTCATTTGCTAACTCTGTTCTCTTGCTTTCTCTCGTAGGCGCCGTTGAAACCTTCATTGTCGGTGCTGCTCTTAGCGCTACATCACTCAGTCACACTTTCCTGGTCATCCACACTGTTGTCAAGGACTACGATTTTAGCCGCACCCGCATTGGAACCATCCTGATCGGCGCCGTTGTGTTGAACGATATGGTCGGTCTTGTCACATCGTGCGTCATCGAACAGGTTGGTGAAGCTACTGGTGGCCATCATCATGGTATTCCCCACAAGCCGGAAACAGAGCATGAGAAGAAGAGCCTCGCCACAGCCATCTGGCGCCCTATTGTGGCTGCCATCGGCATTGCCATTGTCATCCCGCTACTGACAAAGTACCTTTTTGGCCCGGTCTTTCGCTGGTACATCGAGCCGTACTTTGCCCGCTTCAAGCACGTCAGTAACATTACCCTCATGGTCTTCACTCTCGCCGCCTTCATGACTCTGGCCTCGTACTGCGGCACGAGTATGCTGTTTGGCGCCTTTGTTGGCGGCTTGGTGTTGTCACGCCTGCCCTGCATCCACCCCGACGCGCCCTTTATGGTAGTGTCGCGTCAGGATGGCGAGACGCAGTACGGCAAGACTCCCAACTTTGCCCACACCTTTGAAAAGTACATCATTGGCGGCCAAACCTACATTCTGCAGCCCATGTTCTTTGCTTCCGTCGGCTTTGCCATTCCTGTCAAGGACCTGTGGTCAGGCACGGTGTTGTGGAAGGGCGCCACCTACGCCGTGCTGATGCTTCTGTCCAAAGTCTCCATTTCTTTAGTGATTCCTCTCTATGATATCATCAACCGCCGCCCTTTGCCTGCAACCTCGTATTTCCTGCGTCGCATTTGGCAGCCGTCTCTGATTATGGGCTTCGGTATGGTGGCCCGTGGTGAAATCGGGTTGCTGACCATTATGATTGGTCACAACCACACGGACTTCCTCTCGCGTGAAGCCTTTGTTGTTGGCATCTGGGCCATCATACTCAACACCATGATTGGTCCCTTCTGTGTTGGCCTGATCATGCGCCGTTTTGGCAGTAGCTTAGCACGTGACCCGCGTTGGGGCCTTATGGAGGACGACGAGGATGCTAATATTCGTGCTTGGGATGCCATGAGTACGGGCCAAATGTCTGCTCGTGGCCGCTGGACCAACCGCATGAACTCGCGCTCTGTGTCGCGCGCCGGGTCTCGTACCGCGTCGCGCTCGGGCTCCCGCAACGGCTCTCGTCCGGCTACCCAGGGGAAGGATATGCGCCGCCGTTCAAGCACTAGAGCAAGTGATTCGGGTGATGCAGCCGAAAGAGGCTGTGCAGGCCATGTCGTTGCTGTAGTGCCCGTATCGTTGGCTGTTCCCGTCCCGTCATTGCTGAGCCCCGGCTTGAGTCCTGGTGTATCGGCACGTCCTAGCATGGAGCAGTCCCGTCGTAACTCGGACCAAGTAGGTCCTAGCTCAGACCAACCACGCCGTAGTGCGGAACAACCTCGTCCCACCTCTCAGCAGCAGCCTCGTCGCATGTCAGAATAGCCATGAGGAATGTTTCATCTTGGTCTTTTCTTTTTGTCCATTTTTATGCATTTATTCCTCTTCTCTCTCCCCCTCCCCCCCCCATGTGTGCATTATATTTCACTTTTCTTTCTCTCTTGTCTTTTAATCCGCTGCACTTTTTCTCCTTTGCTCTCTATAGGCGTCCTTGTTCTTTACGCCCATCATGTCGGATATCACATGCACTTGGTATGGTTCACCAGGTTTCGTTGTCTTTTGTTTTTCTGCTTTTTTTATTAGCGTGGTTATCATCTCATCTTAGCACATATAGTTAGCCTAGTCTATTCTTGAATTTACCGGCATGTGCTTTTTTTATCTCATCAAAAAGGTCCTTTTCTTTTGTCTGAACTTTTGTAAGATACCCCTTGGTCTAGGCATTCTCTTTTTCCTCCTGCACCTCGAGGATAGGCTTGAGAGGGCTGCAGTAAATGTACTTGTCCGTCGCGAGAAAGTCATCCAATCTTTCAAACACGGCCTCGTCTTCTTTGTAGCTATAGAAGTTGTTCTTGACGTACGTTTCCACGGCCGATGGCATCCACGCGGACATAAGCCAGCACGGAACGTTGCCCGAGGTTTTTTGCCTCCGCCAGGCCTTCCTTTCAGCCCTTAGGTCAGTTATAGGCACGACTAGAGCTGAAGGGTCATCGCTATCAACGCCAGTCTCGGGCCAGGGAGCGTCAGTCATAGGAGTGTCGTCGACGGAGTCTGCCCATTCAAGATAAGGGCCGTTGTTGGCGATGAAGCTTTCGTCAGTGTTTCCCATAGTGACTTCGACCGCTTCCTGTTGCTGGTCTTGGCTAAGCACAGCCTTTCCATTCAGGGAAGCGGTCTCAACCTCAGGAGAGCCTGCGAACTGGCCCTCCCATACGTTGCAGAGCGGTTTCTTCATAGTGTCGCGAGCTAATGTGACCGATACACGTAGCAGAGGTGGCAGCGCTACCTGCGAGCTTGGAGCTTTGAAAACTGGACTTTGGCTTTTCTTGAGGAGCACTTCCTTGGACAAAGGGAACAGAATGTTAGTTTTTGTACAGCCGAAGTGGACCTGGGGGGTTAGCTTTGTAGCTCCCACTCTGATGATTGACGATCTTGCATGTCTCCCAGAGTAATGACAAAGTTTGGGTGGGGTAAGACTAACCTATGCTGTGTGGCAGCCGGCGGGCGATTGACGAGTCTTGAGAAGTAGATCACTACATAGATTAGGCGCGTTGTGGGAGGCAGAAGAGTTGACAAAATGGGTGCCAGCGACTTTCGATTCACTTCGACATAACTGCTATTATATACTGGATCACTAAAAGCCGGACTTGTAGCTCTACCCTTGAACGGAAATTGAAGCCAACCCAAGCGTTGCGGCTAAAAACCACGCTATTGTGCAAAATAAAGTACAATCAATGGTGTTGTGTAAGTGGTGGCTGCTCAAGGCCGTTGATTGGGTGGCAAGGCAAGCTTAATCAATAGAGCGTTTTTTGGCCTCCACCACCAAGAGCGGATGCGGGTAGACCAGAATTAATCGTGGCCGGAAGCCCTTTGTTAGTATTCACTGATATTTTCTATGCTTGATACATAGCGGTCCAGTGTGTAGTCAAGTACAGGCGGTTGTGTGTACGTGTAAGTTGCATGCATGTATATAAAAAGCCCATCCCTCCCCCCCCCCCCCCCTAAAAAAAAAGAAACACCAAGAACTCTTAAAATTAGACATATCACGACGCATACCTTCTTCCACTATTACTCACATGTTCTATCCCTACATTCGCGTGCCTTCTGTTCACTTAATTTGTCTCTCTAGCCCGGCCTCCAACTTCTAGCCTTTACCGCGCGATCCATATCCCGCCCTGTCCGTACCCTTCATCTCGTATACCTGCCGAATCCGTGCGAAGCCCCATAAGATGCACCGGAATTCGATCCACCTGATCCTGCACCTTAAGCCGAAGGTCCGTCAGCCGCTCCGCTATGGTGCGCTGCCCATGTTTCTGTCTGTCTTTCTCAGTCTCCAGATACATAGCTTCGTCAGCCTGCCACTGCGCACGACCCAGACTGACCATGGCTACTAGAATGTCCCTGCTTTGTACGTCACGGGCCTCATCCAATGTACGAGGCACAGTCGCCAGCCGCACAAATGCCATCAGCATGACATTGACCTGGAATCCGACAAATGATACATCTTCAAAGTCTTGTAAAATGTGCACAACTACTTTGTTCCGTGGCACAACACTGGGTATCTCATGGACAAATGGTGCAATGATGACAATGGCTTCGTGCCAGTCTTGAGAGATGTCGAGGTTGGATGATGGCTCTACCACCACCTGTGCCCATGCGATATACACACCAGGCATACGCACTTTGATGTGTTCTGGCACATGGCGCAGATTGGCCGTAGGCATGCCAAGGTCAGCCTTTGAACGACCGGTGCCAGGTACGGTAAGGCCCTGGAACCTGATAGGAAATGGCTCATCAGGACCCGTATCAGAGCCGATAATTTGAATCTCTGGACTCTGTACCCCGGAAAGCGGAAATGCCCCTTGTCCCATATCCATGGGCTTGTAGTGATTACGTAGCGCATCATCGTACTGCTTCTGGTGCTCTTGTACGTGCTTATCTAGTCCGCTTGTCTCATAGGCCTTGGCCCCTAGCTTTTGGGCCTTCATGGCCTTTTCGCCGTACTTCTTCACACGCGACCCAACTGCTCCGCCAACTGGACCGCCGGTATATTTGGAAATGACTGCAGAAGCAATGGTTGAACCGACCTTGACACCCAGCTCAATAGGCATCATGCGCAGGCCTGCACCCCGCACCACACTAGAATCAGCTGTGGCACTAGCAATGCGAAACACAGGACATGCTGCCAGCACCTTTTTCTTCTCGTCACACACCACAAGCCGGAAGTATCCGTCCTGGGCAGTAGCGGGGATACGCACAAGGCACGTTTCGCGTGGCACGTGTTTGGCAAGACGGCCCGTGGCCTTTTTGGAGAAGCGGTCCAGGTCACGCTGGATGGCGCGCTCGTCCGTCGGCCGAATCTGCGTGCTCTCTGCACGTTGCTGCGGCGTCACGTCGGTCCAACTGTCTTTAGCGCCAACCATGGCCTTGAGTGCCATGCCTGTGTTCCCGCTGTAGCCCTTTTGCTGGAGAAAAATCCGCCGTGTTGGTGAAAGAGGCTCATCTGATAAGATGGAGATGGACACGCTAGTTGCTGGACCACGGTACCACACCAGTGCAAAGGAATGCCGTATGACGGTATAATGGCGGGACGACTCGGCGGGACGGGACAAGAGGCCGCCGGCTATGAATTGAGCCTCGCCAAGGGCATTCTTCCACGCCGCAGGCTGATTCTGGGGTGGAGAATACGTTGTTGGGGTGGATAGAGATGCTGATGATGCCCACGGAAGCGTTTCTGAGCTAGCACCAGACGGCGCGGCTGCTGTGTGGTTGAAGCGATATGCAGTGGATGATGGGCCTAAAACAGCCTCGCTCTTGACCCTGCGGATGTCGCGCTGAGGTTGCAGCTGCAGGGTGGGTCGAGGGGGTTGAGGGGGAGGTAGTGGTACGAGAATAGAGCTTTCGCTATCAGTAGCCGGCACTCCAATAGGTTTACGTCTAATCTGCCGTCCTGCAGCAGAAGTCGGCCTTTGCTCTTCTACAGTACCCACACAAGACGAGTATGGTGGCGGAGGCTCATTGAGAGGAGGGTCCAGAGAGTTGTGGGAAGCAGTAGCGGCATTAAGGAGTAGGTACTGTGGCGCACGTTCAGCAGTGTCTTGTGGGTTTCCCATGTTGCATATGGAGCTGCAGCCGTCGGGATGGATTCCGACCCGTTTGCTATCGCACGAAACGAGAAGCTCGGGATTTAAGAGCTAAAAGAAACATTCAGATACTGTTGGCCATGGCGGAGAAAAGATGATGGGAGGGGCGGCGGGCGCGATTGAGGAAAGGGGCGCTTTGATTCTGTTTGAGTTGGCGGCAGGGGCCTGCTTGCATTAGCTGGGATCTAGTGTGTGGAAAACCTGTGACAGTACAAGGCGCCAAAAGGTAGGGGCTGCATTTACATTTGCTTTACGAGGCAGAGGAGTGTGCGCATGTTCCTTGGAATCTTGGAATACGGCATGATCCGAGTGTTATGGCGATAGAGAGATATCACTAGGGTTAGTCTTTTAGGGTTGCACGTAACGGAATACGAAAGCAGAATAGCAGTGCACGTAGTAGATTTGCATACAGAATAAATACAGACAGAGTTTGATTAATGAATGGGATGGTGTTTCATATATACAGATGTTGGAATACATGGAAAATGGACCAGGTAAATAAAATAAAAAAATAAAAAAACAATTGGAAAAAATAAGCAAGAATAGAATCGAACACAACTTGGACCAAAAATTATCGTGAACACGAAGCAAGCTCCTCCGGACAGGCTTGAACTGTCAACCTCCTGATTGCTGCACCTCTCGGGAGAGAAAGTGTGCGTAACAGTCAGACGCGCTAGCCAATTGCGCCACAGAGGATATTGCTTGCCACGTGTGGCTGACCTGCTAGCCGGTTCTTTGTAGGAAGCCGGCGTGTCGGGAGCTTCGGATCAAGAGGAGATCAGAGCGTTGATATCGACTACGCTGTAGGTAATCTTGTTGCCGTTGGCAGGGGGCAGCCATCCGCCGCCGACAATGATCAGCTTGCTAGGGTCCTTCTCCATAACTTTGACCCAGCGCGAGTAAGCCGACGGGTTGGGTACGTCGCGAGCCACCCAGGCATCAGCGGCTCCCAGCATCTGGTTGGTGAAGACCTGGGCCTGGGCACCAGAGCTGAGGATGATGGTGCCATTAGCGCCGCCTACAGGAGACCAGGTGATGGTGGGTGACGAGGTCAGTGTAGCGCCAGTGGTGGTCTTGAGCAGCTGGCCGGGCGCATCGAGAACGGTGTATGGGGTGTCGGCAATGCGATAGCTAACATGGCAGCTGTCACCCGTGCGGCACGTCTCGTAGGCAAAGATCCACTTGCCATTAGGCATCTCGACCAGTGCGGGCATGCCGGGCCGTGACTCGTAGTCACCCTCAACATGCACATCGTCGACGAGGGGCGTCCAGTCTACAAGGTTGGTTGAGGTGGTGTGCACCAGCTTCTGGCCGTAGCTGGGATCCCGCTGGTCGGAATAGTAGATGGCAATGGCACCGTCAATGTACAAGACTAGCGGTTCCCAGATGGGGGTTAGACCATTGACCGGTCGCGCTTCTCCGCCCTCGCCAAGAGTGGACACAAACTCCCACGTCACACCCTCATCGGTGCTTGCATAAATGTCCAGCTTGGTCTTGGAGAGATCAGTGGGAATGCTGTTTCCAGCCAAGATAATGGTACCAGCAGGATATTTTCCGACACGCTCAGGCAGCTGAAACAGGTCAGGCTGGTAACGCAGACCCCAGCCATTGACAGTGTCGTGGACTTGGGAGATTTCCTTCCAGGTAGCACCGCTGTCTAGGGACTTGTAAATCGGGAAGTGCACTAGCGGTGGCTCGGGCGAGTAGTTCTCCCAGGTGCTAAGAATGGCACCGGACTTGAGCTGGATGGCTCGCGCATAGAGGACCTCGGGGTCAGTCCAATTGGCGTTGGACGGCGGCGAGAAAATGACTACGTTGCTCATAGTTGGAGTGGTAGCTTGCTTGGCAATGACTCGGCTGGGGGCTGGGCTGGCAACAGCCAAGCCACATGCCGAGGCGAGAGTAAGAGTTAGTGTAAAGAGCATAGCTGGTAAAGAAAGTGACAGGCAAGCTAGGGCTAATTGCCGAGTCAAGAGCGAGGAAGAGAAAAGAAGATGAAAGGCTGTTGCTTAAGTAGAAGCGAAGGGTCGTAGAGGCTGTGAGAAGCTGCGGATGAGAAAGGAGGGGTCTTATGCAGATCAGCAGTGCCGGAAGCTGTCTTCTTATATGCAGACTTCTTCCCATGTGGGACTATCTGTTCAACAAGGCATTGTGGTGTTGTATATGCGACCTGACTAACATGAACTTGGGGGGGGGGGGGGACGGAGGGGCCTTCCTGAGTCGATCTAGCCGCAAATCAACTTAACAGACGTAGTAAAGATGGTGGTTTTTACGTCATAGAAAACAGTTCCATCCGATCTGATCTCCAAAAAAGAAGGGCTAGGCGGATCTTTAGGCCAGGGGTTTGAATATCCGCTATGCGCAGCTGCAAACTGAGACAATTACCAGTCTTCTTTTTCGTATATTGCTTTGTGACTTGGGATTTCATCGGACTGCTGTTAGTCGTCAATTCCATGTAGATATTCCGCACAGACCTTCTTTCCTCTTCATTTCTCCATTCTCAGCCCTCAGCTCCTTGGGGTGCCGGGGATGAATCCAACAAGTTCAACAAGTTAGCAAATCTGGATGAAACTTGGGCCTGGTGCGCCAAAGAAATGCAGCCAAGTATATCCGCGCCATTTGCACCCTTTCTAGCCTTTCCCCATCCTGTTTCTCGTGTTGTTTTTCTCTTCCCCGCTCGAAGCCCCCAAGGCTGCATTCGGTTCTCAGGGGTCAGGGGTCCCGTCTCTTCCGGCAACAGGTAATTTCAAGCGCACCAACTGAAGCTTCTGGTTCGGCTCTCGGTTAGGCTGTAGTATATTATGGCAGGTTAGCCGACAATGGGCACTGAAAAATGTTGGGGTAAACGTTCACCAAGTATGTTGCGTCGTTTGATCTTGGTGATTCCAGGAGACGCTAGGTATATTCAAATCAAACTACCAAGTATGTTTGTTGGAGGCAGGGCTAAAAAGGGCCAAGAAAGATGACAGAAGAGACATGTGGCCTCTTATTGAACTGTGATAGCTTCCTGCCTATCGTCTAGTACATTCCAGCACGTGATTCCAGCCCCGTGGTAGTAAGTTTTTTACTTGCCCCGCATTGTGGCCGGGCTTCACAATTGCCGGCCTACCTCATACAACCAACATATAGTAGAGTGTTATTTCATTTTTCATGATTGCCCAAGAGCTGGTTACTGTCCAACTTCTTTCAAACTATTTCTATATCCAGATACATAGACCATAGATACTGGAGGCAGCTTCATACATGAGACGTACGATGCAGCCTTGAATAGTGCCATTTCTTTAACCTGTAACCATTGCCATTGACTTGCGTACTTGATACATGTATAAGTTATTCCACACTTTGGAAACAATCATAGCCGCAGCCGCAGCCGCAACCACAGCGCCACAGTCATCTAACCCTGCTCACATCACTGGAACACATAGATCACGCCCGACCGGTCTACGGATACCGACATAGTGTACGGATGTTCTAACAGCGCTACATCAGTGATGCAATCTAGGTGCGATCGCAGCAAGTGTTGTTGCTCCTGCGAAATCACCGTGTTTCTAGCCGGCCGGTTTGCCGGGGTCGCCGCTGTTGCTGGGCGATAGCGGCCGTGCTGCGTCTCGTTTCTCTCCCCTCGGCCTCCTCGGCTTTCGCGCAGTACACGCTCGGTGTTTATCAGTACACCAGGTGCAGGGCTGGAAGCAACAAAACGCGGAGGCGGCTCATCAGGCCCCAGACCAGCGTAAACGAGTGAGTTGTCGAGCAAGGCCAAGTCCCAGAACCGCAGCTTCTTGTCGGAACCGCCAGTGATGAGGAAGGCATGCTTGACATCGAATCCGTCCGGTGAGACGCCCGTCCCTACAAGCATTGCGCGCACGCCTCGGTCAGTAGGCGCAGGTGGCTCGATGCTGGTTGCAAAGCGGCCGAGCATGCCCTCGGGCTTGTCCTGATCGACATCCCACGCGGTATAGCCTTTGGGTCCCTCCTTTGTAGAACCAGTGCCACCGCCAGTGCTACTAGAGCCCGAGCCCGAGCCTAGAGAAGGCGCTGTGCTGGCGATGCGATAGATCTCACGGCACAGCGTTTTCTCAACATCCCAGACCGTTACCTCGCCCAGACCAGTTCCCCCAGCTACACAAATCCACTTCCCGTGGCCTTTGGTTGGATGATGGCCAATACGGTAGATAGGGCTTTTACCAGGCACACCCCAGGCCTTGAGACGCATGCGAAATCGCAAGTCCCACAGGTCAATGACGCCGTGCGACGTGCCAACTACAATCCAGTTGCGCTTGCGGTCAATGCAGAAACAGGTCGGCATGCCGTGGTGCACGGGATTTTCTAACACGTATAGTTCCTTCATTAGTCGCAGGTCAAGCGCCACGATGCGTGAACGGTTGGTGGCCAGCATCAGTACCGACGAATTCTCTTGCTTAAAATGATCACACCACACAGCAAACTCGCCATTGGGTAGTTGGTATCGCCGCAGCTGGCGGGGACGGCCATAGCGCACACTTGCACTAGAGTTAGCGGCGGTTGTATTAGTAGCCGCAGTGACATCAGCCTTGGCTAATATGATGTCCACACGAACCACATGAACACTGCCATCGCTAGCACAGGTGACAAAGCACGAGCTGCCATCAACAAAGCATAGTGACACAATGCGTGCGCCCGGTGCGTGATGATACGTCTGGCGTGACCGTTGTGAGATGTTGCGTTCAAGACGTTGCGTGTCCCAGACCTTTGCTGTGCCATCGTCGCTTGCAGTCACAAAAAATCTATGGTCTGGCGAAACAGCCACCCTATTGATGGCAGCCGTGTGCTCGGCAAACATGGCCACAAGTCTGCTGCCGGGTCGCCAGCGCGTTCCGGGAGCACCAGCCACAGGTATTCCATGCCTTTGGCTAATAGGGGGCACAAATGGACCAAAGTCCGTCATATCGTAGGGATAGTTTTGCAAGAAGAGGGTGTCTAGCATCTTGAGGATATTTGGATCGTTGCCTTCGTAGCTGTGCTGCACCTTAATGGTAGCATCTGTCGCTGACGAAGCCTGAGCCTGTGGTGCAGATCCCAAAGCTGCAGAATCCCCAGGTTTTGAGTTAGACAAGAGTGGCGCAAATGGCCCCTCAACCTCCCCGAATACTGTAGTGTCTGAGGTTCCGGTTTCAGCTGCAGTTTTGTTCCTATCACGGCGGTCTAGTAGTGTTAACGCGCTTGGCTTGACTTTGAGTGATCGGCGATTTGATATCAAGCTGGCCGCATCGCTGTTGTCGCGTGTGTGCGGCCGCAGGCTTCTGGTGAAAGGGCCAGCACTCTCATCACGAGAAATCATACGTGTGTGACTCGCACTGCGCGACGGCCCGCTGCCGCTCTTCTTGCGTTTGCCAATCTCGTCGATAGTCATGGATGCGTCCATCAAAGCATCTGAAATGGTGTAGGGAGTCTTGGACATCGGTACAGGCCCATTAGTCATTAAGTTTGCCGTGCCAGAATCCTCGTCCTCTTTAGGCGCTTCGTCAAAGAAGACTGTTTGTGGTGTAATCCCTAGGCTCCCAAGAAGTATCAGAGAGCTACTCTTAGATGTACCTGCCAAAGGCCCTGAGACAGTGGATGATAGCCCGGTAGCGGCAGCAGACGCTGAAGCTGAAGCACGGGCTTTTGTGCGAGCAAACCGCCAAATAAGCTCGCGCAAAGCAAGCAGCTTAAACTCGTCTTCGGCCGCCATGCCGAGATTCTTCAACTTAGAAACCCACTGGTCGTCCTCATCATCTCTTGGAACCTTGGCTAGCGCCTTAGGCGTGCTAGCGCTCTTAGCCTGGGCCCCAAGAGCATTAAAGGAAAAGGACCGCAATCGCTGAAACGGCTTCCAGAAACGACTGCCTTCAGCATTAGATGCCCACAAAACGGCATGGTCGTAAACCTGCCGCGATAGAGGCTTTTTAAGAAGATCGAGTAAATCGATTTCCGTCAGCCGTGGTGCTGTGTAAACTTTCATGTACGGCTGTAGCATCGGTGCCAAAATGCAGCGAACATCGGCAAACGAAAGATATTTGCAGGCAGCGGCAATAAACTCAGCTGAAGTCTGGCGAATCCACATATTAGGATGCATGGTGCAACGTGAGATAATATCAATCAACTCCCAAATCTTCGGTCGCGATAGCAAACCAAGCGAGGCTAGCTGAGCGAGGGCATGAATGGCAGACTGAATAACAAACTCCTCGGGATCTGCGAGTGCCTGCATAAGGAGAGGTAGGATAAATTGCTCAAGGGCAGTAACGCCAACCAGTGTGGATATACCAACGACGGTATCGAAAAAGGCGCATTTGAGCATCCAGTCACGGTCGTTTAAATAAGTATTAAGATGCGTCAAAAGGATGTCATTTGACTCAACCGGGCCAAAGAAGAGACACAGGGCTGGTACTGAGGTTAGAAATGCCCGACGAACATAGACGTCTGGGTCCTCGATAAGGATCTTGGTGTGCACCTCAAACAGGCCATACAATTGACGCTGGGCATTATCGAACAGTTCGTCAAACGCCGCCTCCTCGTCTTCGTTTCCTGACTCGACCTCGGGGTCCGTTCCAGAGAATCCAACATTGCCACTACTCCTCTTTGCCTGCAGTGTCGCAGCCATTTCTAAAAACCGAGATGCTGTTATGGCTAAGGCTCCAATGCACGATGCGTAAGTGGCACGTACAATTCGTGAGGCAGGTGGCCGCTTGTTCGGCATACCCTTGAGCGCAGCATGAATTCGCGGAATAAGATATTCGACAAAGACGTGTGAGTTGATAGGCGTGATTGTTTTGACCATCTGTACCAGTTGCGTGATGCTCCGTAGACTAGCAATAACAACCATGTCAGACTCATCAGCAAGTAGACTAACCAGATATGGCAGTACACGATCTAGTCTTGCCTCGTCAGTCAACCTCTCAGCAAATGCAAGGAGGATGTCGCAAGCCCGGATGCGCGAAGCCGATCTAGTGGTGTTACGCATTGACGACGTGACAAGGTCGAGGAAGATGAGCGTTCCATCATCGTAGAGGTTCCTTATATCCATAGACACCACGTGATCATGGTTTGCTACATTGAGGTGTACGGGAAACTGATCGAGGCCGAGACGGGGCGATCGGCGCTGGGGAGAGACTTCGAGTCCTCTTTCTGACGAGTGCGGTGCGCTTGTATTCAAAAAATACATGATTTTATCAAGATCATTGAACACGTGATCAATGCGCTCGTCCGGTTCACCAAGATGCTTTTGTGTTGCGGCATTTGCAGCAGTTTGATTTGGGGAAACAGCCGAGGGCGATACATCAGTCATCATATGCATATACTCGTGTAAAAAGCTGTAGAAGTATTCAGGAAACACCTTTCCACGGAAAAACTCCAAGTACTGGTCGGCCGTATATCGTTTCTCGGGGTCCAGCTGGATCATGTGAGCTATCATATCTCGCACCTCCTCATCAACGATGACACTCAAGGCCGTAATGGCTGGGTCATATTCGCCACGGCGGTACTTGTACAACTGGCTCAGTGTGAACAACTCTGTCTCTAGGAACAGCTGGGCAATCAGGCAGCCGACACTAAATATGTCCATGGCCCACGTTAACTTGGTATCATCCTGTTGCGGTGCGCCAGCCGGTAAGAAACGCTCAGGTGCTACATAGCACGTACGCTTTCCAGAAGTATCAAAGAAGTAGGAGAAATCGGCGGGGTTATCATCGGGCAGCATAGTAGGCTTGTAAGCTGAGGAGAAGTCGGTCAGATACACCCAGTTCCACGAGGTAACAAGCACGTTCTGAGCCTTGATATCACCATGGTAGATGTCACGAGCATGACAATCACGCAGAGCACAAAGCAACTGAAATGCCATCCATTTCTTTTCAATATCTTCGAGAAATGGGCGTGTGCTCATTCGATCGTAGAGCGAGCTGTGTAGGAAAGGGCGCACAAGGTAACCGTTGGTTTCGGTTTCGATGACACGCTGGAAGGCTAGAACATTCGGAATATCTGCAAGAGCCTTGCGCTGTCCTAAAAAGAAAAGGGCATATGGTTAGCAGTGATGTGGTTGCCTGAGTACGGAGGCATCCGTCCTATTTTCTCCGACTACTCACTAATAATCTCGCTACTGTACTTGTCCAATGACATGGGCGTATACGGTTTCACTAACGCCTTGACTAGCACCACTCCCTCGTCATGGCATGCCCGGATGCTTTTCATAAACTGGGCATTGCCCATGCTCTTCTCATACGTAAAGTCTATCATCTCCGGCACGTCAATACCTGCCGAGCCGGCAGTCGGCGTGGCCAAAGAAAAGGCCTGACCCATTGCTGTGGCTGTGACGACTGCGGGGGGGGGGGGGGGGGGAAAGAAGGGGAAGCGATTTTCTATTTTTGTGCGGGTTTGTCTTCGTTTTGATTTTAAGCGCCTTTGTATCGTAGCCTTGTTGCGCCCACAGGGTAGGGGGGGGTTGTGAAATTATCGGGTTACGGGTTTGTTTTTTTTTTGTCGAAAAAAA
>JAXHKN010000051.1:0-78599 GCA_038407165.1 Ceratocystis variospora | reverse complement strand
AAAAAGGGGGCGAGTCGACGACGAGGTTAACCTCAAAGTTGGGAAAGCGCGGCCTCAAGGCTTCACAGCTCATTGTTTCAAACAAAAGACAAAGTCTAATAAAAGAAAAAAGAATGACAACGGTCATAGGGATCATAAACGTTGGCGACCATCAACCTGAAAAGAAAAGGTACCAGACCTCAAAGGTACCCCCCCGAGGGTTGTAGGAGGGAGAGTTGATCGTTCGCCTGAAAAACCTGCCACGCTTCCTTAAGTCATGAAGACCACGAAGACAAGACGAGCAGAGTCCAGTGCAGCCTGAGAGAACCTGAAGAAAAAAGGTACCAGACCTCAAAGGTACCCCCCCCTCCCGAGGGTTGTAGGAGGGAGAGTTGAGTAAAGTTAAGTAGATAAAATATGGACATTACCCAAAATGCCCAACAAGACCATCGCCTCCACGATCAGCTACGATTTCCGTGACCAGTAAATGGCTGTCGAGCAACGAGATTGACATAGAACCGTCTGATGCTCGTAAGTCGAACCGTAGTGAAGACCTCACCGTGCTTGGCACAGTTACGTACAAAGTATGGAGTGACTGGTTCAGGAAAGCAATCGTCGCCACCAGGACCTCGGCCATGCTTGACGATGTCAAAATTGAAGAGGAAACTCCACAATTCGTCGTTGCGCAAGAAACGTGGAGGAAAGAGCTGTGATGGTGCTCGCCGACCATTGCTATCGGAGGGTGAAGATTACTCTTTTCACGACGTGCTTGATGCCAGCAAATTTGTTGAACTGGCGGCTGCGTCTAAGGCCATGGTTGAGATTGCATCCGTGAATGTCGCTTCCTTCAGGGATATGCCGGCTACTTTGGCCATTCTTCAACCGAGGATTCCGTTGATCGAGACTCGATTAGGGACAAAGACAGTGGAATACCTGGCTATGCACTCCTTCTACCAGTTGGCTGGCTTCAATACGGACCTGGCGAAAAGCTTGTACGACTGTGCAGATGTGGCTGCGTTTCTGAACCTGTTCTCTGATAGTGAGGCTTTGGTAATGCCTGTGGAATAACCGAAGAGGTGCGGCTACTGTGGGAACAACGGCCATTTGGAGAAGGGTTGCAGGAAAAAGAAGCGGGCCAGAAATGAAGAAAAGGACAAAAGAGAAGATGGTGAGAAGCCGGATGCTCGAGTTAAAACTCTTCGCTACACTAGAGAGATACTCATAGACTCCGGGGCAGATACATCTACCTTACTCGATAAAGAAGTGTTTTCCTCCTACTCTCCGTCTATCACCGTCATCCAAGGCGTGGACAATTCAAATGTGAAATGCTTGGGCCAAGGTGCGTTCGAATTTGCTGACGACCAGGGAAATATGGTTAGAATTGAGAACGCCTTACACCTTCCTGATAACGGATGCATTCTGTCATACTATCATTTGAATACGATCGGATATAGATGGAACAGCGCGGACGATGAGTGTCTCCGTTTGGACAACCATCAAGGTCCCACTATGACAAAGGTTGTGAGGAAGAGAAAAATATGGTATGACGTACATCTCAATGTAGCATCCTTAAAGGCCACAACAAACTGGCATCGTGTCTTGGCACACATCAACAAGCACTATGTGCAGCGGACGTTGTCACAACATGGATTAAAAACAGTTATAGATAGTGAGAGATGTCAATCTTTCATTAAGGCAAAGATCACTCATAGTCCAGTCTCTGCGTCTAGTTTAAGGCGTGCGGAGACACTGCTTGAGCAACTCAAGAACCAGGTGGGTAGTCACCCTGAAACGTTACACTTTGATGATGCTTCTGGGTTTACAAGCAGTCAATGCATGCTGCTAGCAGAACGCCGTGGAATTACCTGGACTCGAAGTGCTGGTTATGCACGCGAGCAAAATGGTATTGTGGAAAGAAGTGTGCGCACCGTCTGTAAATCACTCTGCGCAACTCGTGAAAGTGCAAACCTTCCGAGTAAGCTCTGGCCTGAGGTATTACAAGGCATCCCGAGACTTCGCCATATCAGGTAGTTTACGACAAACTACCAGATATCAGCAACCTTCATCCTATCGGTTGTCGCGCATTCTGGTCGATAGAAGCGAAAAAGAGGAACAAACTTGAGCCAAAGGCCACGTCTGGTATCCTTCTTGGTTTTCATTTCTCCAATCCCTACTGTGTCCTGGAAGATGAATTGAACAAACGAGTCATCGTGCGACGTGACGTCACGTTTATAGATAGAGAGTTCCCACTAAATTCGCAGATTATGGCTCTGAGAAGTCGGCCTGAACTTTCTGTCTCCCAGATGCGGTCCGGTCCCAAGAAAGACCTATGGCTTGAAGCAATGCGCAAGGAGGTGGGGACTCTCGAATCGTACGACTCATGGGACACTTTGCTGCGTGGATTCCGATGAACAGCAAATGGGTTAAGGCGAGATGGTGTGCTTGCGGCTATGATGAAGAAGTGCACAGACATAAGCGCTGAAGTCCTGAATGGTGTATCGCTTTGGATGATTTCAGCTCTTGTGGCATCGCATGAGCTCGTGTATCATCACATACATGTCAAGCCCGCATTCCTCAATGCTGGCTCAGGAAAGCCGTTGAAGAACGACAACTTTATATTCTTCAATGATCTGACATGGGTAGTTGTGCTGTTTATGTTGACGATATGCTTGTACTATCAAAGGAAGCCAGTGACACCACAAACGCGATCAACAGGTAGTTTCACACCTTTAAACTCCGGAACCTTGGCCCTGTGTCCTCATTCTTAGGGATCAGAATTGATCATTCTTCAACGGCCTTGGGCATCAACCAGAGACCCAAGATCGAGAAGATGAATCTCTACAACTGTCGAGGCTGGTTGCTGCCAATTACCAATGACAATCTGATAGATCAGGAATCTGAGGCACTGTCGGAAAACGATCACGATTTGTATCGGAGTATTGTAGAGTCGCTGCTACACATTTCCCTCTTGTTTCAGGTTGAGAAGGCGATGCCGATTGAGACCCAGATGGACAACCAGAGCGCCTTGACAGTTGTTAATGGTTCTACGGTGTCTACGAGAGATCGCCACTTTCTGACCAAGCCAACTTCTCTCAGAGAGGCTATTCAAGCCGACATCCTGAAAGCATTCTACACTCCAGCAGATCAAATGATTGCCGACGGACGAAATAAGGCGTTAGCTAGGGCGAAATTTGATGAATTTCTGTGTCGATCGGAGTATAATGATATGGTTTCACTGCCACACTGTGGCGCCGGCACGTGACTGGGCCCCTATAAATCCCAGTAAAATAAAGTAAACTCCCTTATGCAAGGTGCTGTATTGATTTTTGTTAAACTTGATTTATGTAGAAATTAGTCCTTGAATTAAAATATCTCCAACGTGATGAAAATGTGGCTACTCCTCTTTTCATATTTATTAGCCCATTTTTTCCAATAAGAGTCCCGTCCTATCAATTTACCCGAACTTCATCCGGAACTCACATGAAAAGTTTCTCAACAATTTATTAAGAGGATGAGGACACATGGCGTCAAATATAGCGACCTTATGTATTTACCCGATATTTATTCGGATAGTGGCGAAATATTCACAGCACGAGGCACTTGAGTTATGTCACCACACTTAAAGTTCTTAGTCTTATTCTGCGCGCACATACTAAAAGATGGGGTGATTTGAATGACTTGGATATAACGTTTAGCATGAATGCCATATTAGTGGCGAATTCACATGTATATGCATACATAGGGTCATGCGGCGACTTAATTGGCTCAACTAGTGACGCCTACTTTGAGTGGGGATTTCTTAGATTACACGTAATAGTACCCTGAAAGACATTTTTGTGCCCGATTTATAAAACACGCACAATCCTTCGGGAATCCTCCTCCCGCTTATCGACCTAAATACCCACCGACACCTTTTCTCTCTTTCTCTTGCTTTATTTGCTACAAAAAACAAATTGCTGAAGCCGTTCAACACACTGATTATCATCGCCCACTACTTTTCAAACTGCGTCATATAAACACAACTGCACCAGCTACAACACATTCATACATTCATACATGTTAACACTACACTCACCAACAACTCCTTATAAAATCGCTGCTTTCGCCACAATGAACGACCCGAGTATTCACTGGCCAGCCTACAAATTTGGAATGAGTCAGGAAGACATCAAGACCAAGCTTTATCGCGAGTATAATACCATAGTCATGCCGGTTCTGGATATTGAAGCTTTCTCATACGACGTGTCCGAAATCGCAACTTTAGCTGAAAGCACTTCAGAGTTCTATGCCCTTCTCGCTGAACGAAAGAAGAAGCGTGTCATAGAGCTTCGCGAGACCTTGGAGCTGATGATGTCTGAGATCCTTTACAACGACCATTTGCTTCCCAGGAGTAGCATGGACTCTGCCCTCACTGTGTTTAGAGATCGTAGTTTCGATGCTATGGTCCGGTTTTGTTCTACATTTATCCCCAAGGACGTTTTGACCGATCTCAACCAAACAGCTTCAGGGAATGAACCAGATTTGACAATGGCTGATTTTCCCGAAGACTATTGGGAGTCTTCAGATGATGACCACTGCCCTTTCCCCGAGGAGGATGCACTCAGGCAGACAGATGTTCATGGAGACGAAACTCCTGCAAATTCCCCTTCCATGACTTCGGACAGCGTTGGGAGTCTAAACGACAACGAGACTATAGCGTCAGAGAGGGAATCAAAAAACTATTATACGAGCAACTATTTTGCGACATCCACTTGTGGAAAATATGAGTCTGGCGTTTCGTCACAACACGCTAATTGTGGCTGCCCTATCGCGCTTGACCATCATAAAGAGTGTGTCTTCAATGGAGACACCAGCTAC
The DNA here is from genome assembly GCA_038407165.1 of Ceratocystis variospora. Classification (NCBI taxonomy): domain Eukaryota; kingdom Fungi; phylum Ascomycota; class Sordariomycetes; order Microascales; family Ceratocystidaceae; genus Ceratocystis; species Ceratocystis variospora. The sequence goes on along the minus strand of JAXHKN010000051.1, from coordinate 73,763 downwards.
TACTTCAAAACTATGATTAAACCAACCAACTTCGATTATGAAGGTCCAAGCTATGAATTATTCAACAACCCAGCTGATAATATTTCATATGCTTTAAAGGCATTATTGAAGAAAAAAGCCAGGAGATCTTCCGCAAATAAAAAGTTCAGTCCTTTTAGAATTCGGCATATACCACGGAAAACAACGGAGAGACACAGACTTTCATCACCAGTGGCCAATGTGGTGAGCGGACGTATAAACAAGAAACAAGCCCATTGCCAAGTGTAAATAACCCAAAATGTATGTTTCGACGAAACGTATAAGGCTGTTGCTATGCACTGAATCCTCTTGGTTCGTCAAAGTCCCATGAGATTGTGTTTATTCAGAAAGTCAGGGAACATGACATGCGTTCCAAACCGTTCTGGGCCACCATCATACATAAAAGCAAATGGCAGTGGTGTCTTGCTGGAGCAACAGAACATCAAGAACACCAACTTGTATCGGTGTTCATTCACCAAACCTCAGCATAATATGGAGTCAACGACGTTCTGCTCTCTTTTTCCTTTTCTACGACTGATGAATTTGTGCTTCTTGTATTATGGGATGGTCTAAAGTTTCCTGGGAACTGACTGTGTGTGAACTATCACAGATTTCTTGTGCATTATGTTGGAGTTGTTGCAATGTCTGGAGAGACAAAATGTTGAAATCTCGAGAGAGAGATTACTTGCTACATTTACGTGCCTTTTTGCTGTACATTCATTTGGGAATTGTTTGTGTTTTTTATTCTACCTTGATTTGCTTTGTTTTTCTTCATGCCCGTTGTATTGTCTTGTGTAAACAAGTTGCCCGATCACTCTTTATTTCTGCGTCCCTAACATCAATCTTGCTTTACACCTTGCTATGCGCATTTCTGTTTGACAAGCCGTTCACCGTACATTAACTTGCGTGGCCTGTATTTTTATTTGTTTGTTTGTACTATTGAATGTCTACTGACAGATTTTCCACAGCAATACGACGGCATGTTCTGGACATCCGAGGATAGCAAGATGTCGTCCTCTTACATCTCTTCCAGGTAAGTATGCGTCTTCCTCGGACCGCTCTTATGACTTTTTAGGGACCGGTCTTGTGGCCAGGAGTTTTGTCCAATAGATGTTGGCCCTGGCGGAGTACGTTGGGGCTGTCCTATTTGGCGAACAGACAGCCGCAATTTTAAAGCCAACCCTGGATATCCGGAGAAAAGCCCCCCGGCCTTTCAGTAGAGTCCTCGAGCTCAAGCTCCTGTACCTTTTTATTTTTTATTTTTCCCAGTTTCCCGGTTCTCCCCTTAAGCTCTTCTCCCTCTCTTTCCTCCACCCCCCCTTCCCGTTGCCACCTCGGTACCCTTGCTCCTCCTCATTCTTTCCGTTGCTTACCGAAGCATTGCGGCTCTAACCTTGGCTTCAGGTTCCGATGGAGAACGCCGGAGAGTGGCTTGTATTAGTATGTGAATCTTGGATTTCACAGCAAGAAAACTAACTGTATACACAACCCAGTTAGACATAGCTGGGATAGAAGAGACGGCGATGATAGAATAGAGTTGGTATATGGGTTGGGTTTGCACGCATTCTGGCCATTGTTGCGAGCTGATATCTAGTGTCTCTACTAGCGCCTTTGCAGCTATTTCTTTTGCCAGTCCGTATGCCCTCTAATTCATATTTAAAGAATTTCTTGGTCACTGAGTTGAAAGCTATTAACCGACCTTGTACTACACTGGTGTAGCTGTAGGGGACCCGCGTTCTCTGCTCCATTCTTTTCGAGGGCTGGGTTCCTCACCCGTCACCGGCCGCCTGGGTCCAATCACTTTGAGGACTCCAGACTCTATGTGTCGTTCGATCTTAGTGATTCCAGTAGACGTTAAATACATTCAAATCAAATCAAAAACTCCAGACTCTATCCCTGTAAGAGAAGATATATTCCCTTATTTTTCCGAACGTCCTTATATTTGAACTTGGAGGTGGAGATGGCCCACACCCCCTTCCACCATTATTCGATACTGAGAACTCTGTAGTATCAGCTAGGGGCCTGCGGGAGACACCCCCCTGTCGCTAGGGACGCTTACGTTCAGGATAATATATGTCTTAGAATTTAACAGGGTAGAGCTAGCCCGTGGTATTGCTGCGAAATAACAGTAGGGTAGGTAGACGTACAGTATAATAATGCCATACAATCGGTAGAGTTGAAAAATAACAAGCGTCGCGTGATATCTGCCATTCCCGTAGACACACAGAGTATCATATGATGTGTGATGCTCGGATGTTGTTGCAATGTTACGTGAGGCAGATAGATGTCGAGGATTCTCATTACTAAGCTCGATGTGTAAGATATATGATCAGGCAGCTTATCGCAAATCTATATTGGTTGGTTCACACAGTGTATTATTAGAAGATATGTCGCGTGGCGGTGATAAGAGATTAGGGAGAACACAGAGGTCACTCCCGGCTCGTGACATACAAACCCTTGTCAAATGTACACTAACCCAGTGTCACGTGGCCATCAAACGCTATATATACCCTCTCCGGTGCTGACCCCTCCAGGGTAAAAGATAGTTGTAAAAATCATCGGTTTTAACGGACAATTAATAAAGATCTACCCCAATAACAAGATAGAACCGTATGGATTAAAGGATTAAATTGTCGGTGCGGGCGCAGCAGTGTATGTTAGCCCCCACATTGCAAGTTCGCCCCGTCAATGGCTTGCTTACGGATAAGCTTTCGTATGGGGTGACTAAGCAAAGATCTGCAAGACTGAAGTTCCATTGCCGCTGAGGGTGTCTCAGTCAAGACACAGGGTATACGATTGCTCAGCAGTCAAACTTTGGTAAGGATCGGTTCTACCATGGAGACTAGCCTGGAAAGCATATGCACTACAGTGAAATTCAGCGGTCAAGACTGTCTCGCTCTAGCATTCCTAAACTTTTGCAGCACGGCATCATAAAACAATCACCCAGTCATACTCCCGGCGCATCGCTCTCGTCTCAGAATTCGCTGCCTAGGGAGAACTGCTCAAACACCTGCGCAAGCAAAACTGGGCAGTTTATCACACTAATAACACGTGTTTTGCAGTATTTGCATGGCAGAAACGTGATGCACCGTGATATCAAGCCTGAGAATACTCTTATTGGTACGCATGGCGAACTGAAGGTATCCGACTTTGGCTGGAGCGTGCACTCGACTGGCAAAAAAGCCGTTCGACATTCTGTGGTATGATTGACTACCGGCCACCCAAGATGGTTGGTTGACCCTCAGATTACAGATTACCGCTATGATATCAAGGTTGATATCTGGTCTCTTGGAGTCTTAGCTTATGGGCTTCCAGTGGGAAACCCTCCATTGAAAGACGACATCCATGTGACACGCCAGAGGATTGCAGTAGCAGACATGCAAGTTCCATAGTTTGTTAGCGACGAAGCAAAAGATATAATTCAAAAGGTGAGTTTCTTGGTTGGTCGGATCTGGACGAGACACGAGCCAGAGCACTCATTTGGCATTAGCTACAGCTACTTGCTGAAAAACGGCTACCATTAAGCCTGATTCTCAAACACCCGTGGATCGTTCAGAATTGCTCTCAGAGCGAGAGGACTTGTTCATAATAGTATGTCCAAGTGCAAAGCGTGGCTGTGGATATTGCAGCCCTGTAGTAGATTGAAACATGAAGTCTCCTATCGAAAGCCACATGATTTCACAAGTCTTACGATATCGACTTGAATTTCGTATTTATCCCAAAAGAAAGCGGCCTATGACAAACTGCCAGGCTTTAATGCGGGCAAAGCAAAAAGACATACAACACTGGGGATTCCCACGTGGTCACCCACCGTAGTACTGATCCAGCGCTTTGTAGGTTAACTAAGGGAGAGCGGACGGGATCCCGTGCTTTCTACAAGCTATGGTCGTATGTTGTAATAGTCGGGACTTAGGGGAGCTTATATTCCAGCATCTTGGCAGTATGATGAACAACACAGAGCTGGGCCACATTCTCGCCGCCAGGACCGGCGATGGAGACTTTGACAAGTACCACGAGCGATTGGGACATAACTGTCCATTGGGATGCAGGGCTTGCAACCATCCCAAAGAACGGGGCCACTGGTGGACATGCAAGGCACTGCCTAGACCATGGAGCCAACGGTTTGCGGACAAGCTACTCAAAAACATGAAAGCGACAAGTCACGCCGCCAGCGTGCTACGCCGCAACCTAAGGCTTATCCAGGAGAAGGGACAACCAGAGCCCGACCTAAACCCACCGGAAACCACGGAGGCTGCTTCCCCCCAGGAAACGCGGCGAGGCAGGTCACTGCCGTCGCATCCCACGGGGGACCGTCCTGGACAAAGGCAGCCCAGGATGACACAACCAACTTCGGGACAGAACGACCGACAGCCACGGAGGGGACGAAGGGGAAGAAGGGAATGAAGGGGATGAAGGGGATGAAGGGGGGCGGGACGAAAGGGCGGAGAGAACGGAGGAGGGTTGAGGATGCTTTTGCAGGATCGGAAGGAGATGTCGAGGAGGGCTTCACATGAGGATGCTGAGGAAGCCCTACTACCGGCCACCAGCAAAAAAGGGGGAAAAATTTTATATATAGATACTATGCGGCAACAGCCATGCATACGAAAGGACAACACCGCTGTACTCCGCCGGGGCCTACCCCCGTGCCGAAAGCCGGCGGCCTTTTAGACTAGTTCACACGCGGTCGTCGCAGACCAAAAACACCAGGTAACCAACCCTGGAAACCCGCAGGCACGCCCTAGGGCTATGCTGGATCGAGAGCTCTCCTGGCGTAAGTGCCGGACCCTGAAAAAGTCATAAGAATCGCTCAAAGTCTAAGCAAACCTGCAACCGCTGACCGTCCAGAGGCTACTGGAAGATGACATCAACCAGCAGTTTCTGTCCGGAACACGCCGTCGTATTGCTGCGAAATAACAGTAGGTAGACGTAAAATAGCACAATAACAATAACAATAACAATAAGTATGATGAACAAAAAGAACGGCAAAAAGAAGACATACAACACTGGGGATTCCCACGTGGTCACCCACCGTAGTACTGATCCAGCGCTTTGTAGGTTAACTAAGGGAGAGCGGACGGGATCCCGTGCTTTCTACAAGCTATGGTCGTATGTGGTGATGATCGGGACTTAGGGGAGCTTATATTCCAGCGTCTCGGCAGTATGCGGAGCAAAAGGACCGGCAAAAAGAAGACATACAACACTGGGGATTCCCACGTGGTCACCCACCGTAGTACTGATCCAGCGCTTGGCAGGTTAACTAAGGGAGAGCGGACGGGATCTCGTGCTTTCTACAAGCTATGGTCATATGTGATTGATGATGATGATGATGATGATATATTTATACTCTTCTATATCTACTTATGATCGGATTTTCGAGTCCGGATTATCTCCCGCTTCGCCCTTGGGAGAGCCGCTTTTTCTACTCCATTCTTATGTGGGTCGGTCGCCTTGTCCCCGCCGGGGTCCGATCACAAGCTGGCATCGTAGGACCCTTCTGGAGGACTGCGTCCGCACAAAGAAAAGAGAAAACAAAACAGGGGAACATGTAAAACAGAAAAGGCAAAGAAGATCAGAGGTTGAATCCCTTCCGAGGTATAGAGTGATGGGAGCCAGATATCTAGCTCATGAGGAAGCGTAGACAAATGTACGCGTTAGCCGTGCGGTGTTTGGATATAGTAGGATGAACTTTGGGGGGCTCGAGTCCACTTACTATCTCCTTAACTTACCAACTAACTTGGTCGAGAGAAGCCTTTCCTTGTTTAACCGGCTCCAAGTGCCTTGGCGGGACGTGGGTGGCGTGTGATTATTGACCGAAGCGAGAGCGCTGGTGATAGTGACGACTGGACGACGACTGGACAGCGGTGTAACAGTTCCGGACTTAGACCCGGGGGGATTCTCTCTTGATCAACACTTGCATCAGTGTTTTCCTTCCTTTGAAAGACCCGAGGAGTTTGAGGACGAAGTTTCTTCCCCAAGGACGCGGGAGCCTCTTGCAAGTCCAGGTGTGGGTCACCTCTTTCTCTTTTCCGCATTTTCGGCAGTTCAAGGTGGTGTTTTCGTGTTTCCGCCTTATATGGTAGGCGGCGGAATCCCCGTGGCTCGAAAGTGCTTCCATGATGATCCCTTGGAGAGTCCTGGGTCCCTCTTGTAGGCCTAACCGGCCTCTCTTTGGGAATTCCACGTTTTTCCTGGATTCGTGGTCTTGATGGTTGCTTGGTCTCTGAACCAGTCCCGGAGGGACTTGATCAGGTTTTTTTGGAGCCATCTCTTTGCCCTCGAGAGCGACATGGAGTAGTCTGGGGCTTCCACGGCGGCCTCTTTGGCCAGGGCGTCTGCCCTTTCGTTGCCTTCGACGTCCCTGTGTCCTGGGACTCATATGCAATGGATCTTCAAGCCTGGGACGGCTTCCCGGAGTTCTTGGGCGATGGACTTGTCATGGTCCAACTCATGCTGTGATGTGCCTGTCCTTTTTGCCACCGAGTTTATCCTCTTCACTGCAGCTTGGTTGTCCGTGCAGATCCAGATGGTGTCACTTTCTCGGACAAGTCCGCGGTTTAGACCTTGAAGTCCTAGCTTGATCGCCCGGATTTCCGTGTCCGCTACCTCGACCCACTCGCCAAATGAGAAACTTCCCTCGGTCAGCTTCCTGGTATTGTGTTGAGACGTCCAGCCCGCGCCGGTCCATCCCGTGGCAAGTTTCGACCCGTCGGTGTACAGCCAGATGTCTGAGCTCTTGCAGGAGTTTTTCCAGGTCCTGTGCTTTCTGGCTGCGATTTCCTTTTCAAGACCGAAGTGCACCGTGTTGGGGGGTGCTGGGTTTGCCGGTGGATCGGCATCCTCGAGGGGACCGTACCTAGGTAGGGGTTTCGGCAGGAGACGGAGTATTTTCCTTTGGTTCTTGGACAACTCCTGATTCCTTTTCAGGGTGTGTCTTTCGTCCAGCGTGTACTATCTGATGGCTTCTCTTTTGACTGCCATGTCCAGCGCGATGTGGATCGGAGGGCAGTTCGCAGACATGTGGAGAAGGGCGCTAGGAATGGAACTGTAGGCCGGAATTGCCGTTAGGAGAGCTCTCCTAAATGGCTTTCCCAGCTTGATTGCCTTCGTAATGTTCCCCCTTGCCCCTAGCATCCACCACGTTGCAGCTGCGTAGGTAGCCGAAGTAATGACGCTAGTCTTCACTACTTGGGTTAGTTCCTTGACCGGCGCGCCGTGCCTGCTGCCTCTCAGGATCCTCAAGCTGTTGGCTACTCCCTGGAGTTTCCTCGCGGCCTGATCCACATGTTTCTGGAAGGAGAGCTTTCTGTCGAAACATACTCCCAGCCATTTCAGCGTCTCCCCAGCTGGGGTGGCTTTAATTACTGGTAGTCCTTCCATCTTCAGATCCGAGCTTTCTGGTACCGAAGTTTTCCTTGTCAGGTGCAGGAGTTCGGTTTTTCCGTGGTCTAGCTGTAACCCATTTTCCTCGCACCACTTGACCGTGTATTCCATGACCGCTTTAAGATCCCGCAGGCAATTCGCCAGGGTATGCCCCTTGATCATCCAGAGGCCGTCGTCCATGTATCCATCCCTTCAGGTAGTGCTGTCCGCTGAAGTAGAGGGGCGCCATGAACAGCATGTACAGAATCGGGGAGATTGGCGATCCTTGTGGTAGGCTGCCGCTTGTGGGCCCCGACTCTTCGGTGCTGCCATACAGTATGATCTGCGCCGACCTCGAGCCCAGGAATAATTGTACCCACTTGCATACATGACTCGACCATTCTTGTCCTTGGAGTCTGGTCACCAATCTGTTGGGCAGTATTCCGTCGAATGCTCCTTGTATGTCGAAAGTGAGGATCGAGGTGTTTGTTACGGGTGAAGGCGCGATGCTAACAGATGTAAAGAATCTTTATTGTTCGATGGGACATCAAAGGAGTCTAACTAGATGACTATGATGGCGTGCAGGGTGAACTAAATCTACTGGTCCCATAGTACTCCTATCCTAAACCGCAACAGTGATCTTCCCTCTTTCCATACTTTCCTTGATCTCGTTGACCAGTGCCAGCGTGAGGTCTGCCGCCGATCTTTTAGGCAGTGCGCAGTCGTAGTTGCTGTCGAACAGCTTCTTGGCCATGGCTTCTGCCGTTAGTCTCTTGGCGATTACTCTTTCCAGTGCTTTCGCCAGGGTGGGCAGGAGGGATATCAGCCTGTATGCTTTCGGGTCGCTCCTGTCCCTTCTACCTGGTTTGGGCAGAGCCACCAGCTTTGCAGCTTTGAAGCAAGTGGGGTGGTACCCTTGCTGGACGCACCCGTTGAAGAGCTGGGTGATCAATCCGCCCAGTATCAGCCAGCACAGGGTCAGAAGCTTATTCTGGATCCCGTATTTCCCTGGTGCCATGTTCCGGGGCTTCCTAATTTCCTCTCCCACTTCGGCTTCGGTCAGTGGGTCTCTGTAGAAGCTCCTGCCTGCCTTGGTGATCGCTGCCTTCAGCTCGTCTCTGGCGTTGTTGTACTTCGATTTGGCATCTTGCAGATCCTCCTCTAGGTTCACTGCGCCAGCCCTGGTCACCATGGTGAAGGAGGCGAGTCGTCTTCTTGCCGCTATGAGTGCCCCCTTTTTGTGTCTACAGTCTTTTGACGTTCTCTCGTCCATGTTAATTGGTGGTTCCTGGATTATTACTATATCAACCTTGTTCGCGCTTGCTGTCTGAAGTATCGTTTTTTGTACCGCTGGGCTTCGCCATACATTCGCTTGAATAACCTTGAGAACTAAGTCTCTGTGGCTCTAGCTAGGTCTTCCTATCATTTCTGGGGGAACCCGTGCCTCCGGACTTGTCCGGGTTCTTGGCTCCCGGCAGGCTCGCTGGGTGGTTGGACGTGAGGTGTGCTTGCTTGCACACCTTGCATCTCACTGCGAAGTTGCAGTTCTTTTCCAGATGTCCCCTTCCGCACCTTTCACACCTGGGCGGGGCCTTGGGCTTTGAAGTCGACCTCCTGACCATTCTCGAGAGCCCAAGGATCTCGACGTTTCTTGGGAGCTTGCTGGGGCTCAGGATTGCCACCCTCAGGCCTTTCATTTCCGGGTCCCCTTCGTACTCTCTCCAGTCCATTTATTAGCTTGATGTTTCCCCCAAATGCTGACTGGATGTCCTCCTTGATGTCCTCCAGCTCTGTCTGGCGGGACACCGGTTTATCACCTTCTATGGTGATGATCTTTTTCGGGATGTTGGGGATGACGAACTTTTCCCAGATCGTCTCGCTTTCCAGTGTCCTCGCGTTCAGGAAGTTTCGGGTCATTTCCCGGGCCTCCTGGTCCATTTTCCCCTTCTGGACATGTAGGGCGAAACCAGTCCTGGTATTGGTCAACTTGACCACTACCTCTTGTCCTCTGAAGAGGTCCCTATTGATCCTATATCTTACAACCGTAGGGTTGACAGTTTTCCACTTCGAGTCTTCGAAAAGGTGGGCCAGAAGTCTGTTCTCATCAGCCTTCCTGGCAGACTGGTTCTGTTTTCCCGGGAGTGCCGATGCCTTGGGCGCTTGGTGCTTCTGGGGAGGCGTTGCAGGCTTGGCTGCCTGCTTCGGTCTTGTCACCGCAGCCCTTTCCGTCCAGGTTGCTGGGGCTTTGGGGCCACTCTCTTGTGGCCTCTGTCCACCCTTCGGTCCTGGTGGTGGTGTGTCCTTTTTTCCGGCTATTTCCTGTCGGATCCTCTCTCTAACAAGGGCCCTGATGTCCGTCATGAACCTGGCGTAGACCATTCTGCCTGGCGCATCATCCTTGCCGATGCTTGGGCAGTCTTGGACTAGTTTGTCGAGGTCAGCCGCGGCAGCTCTCAGGCCGCGGGCCAAGGTTTCCCTTATCTCGACATCTTCTTTCCAGGCTTCGTTGAAGATCTCTAGGTAGCTCCCTTTGTTCGGGGGCTCTCGGGTGGATTCTTTGTCCTTGGTCTTGTCTTTCTTGGGGGCTCCAGGAATTTGGGCTGGAGTGGTCGTGTTCTTTTCCGTTGGGGGGGTACCTTTGAGGTCTGGTACCTTTTCTTTTCAGGTTGATGGTCGCCAACGTTTATGACCCCTATGACCGTTGTCATTCTTTTTCTTTTATTAGACTTTGGCTTTTGTCTGAACAATGAGCTGTGAAGTGAAGCCTTGAGGCCGCGCTTTCCCAACTTTGAGGTTAACCTCGTCGTCGACTCGCCCCCTTTTCCACGACACTTTTCGCGATCGTCAACACCTCATCGCCGCACCACCACTCCAACTCAAGGAGCTCACCTTCACACTCAGGAATGAATTTTGAGAGTTCACGCAGTCCACCCTTTCCCATTGTCTTTGTTTTTCGCGTTTCTGTCCTCGGACAGACTGGTGACTGTGGCGGGTCACCAGAAAGGGGGCTTCCTTGTGGCTCATCCACACTCGCAGGGCAGCGGCCACCAGAAAAGTGGAAGGATACGCCATGAGCCCTCAGATGCTCACACGGTCTGGTTGTTTCTCATCTTTGGAGGGGTTTTCCCAGGCTGCACTGGAATCTGCTCGTCCTGTTTTCGTGATCTACATGACTTCGGGAAGCGTGAAAGACTTTTCAGGAGAACGAATGTTTGTGGGGAAGTTGGGGGTTAGCTCCACTTCTGGACTTAGGGTATATCTGGGGAATTTTTTTTTTTTTTTTTTTTTTTTTTGTTGACGACTACAGGGGGAAGGGCGGGTAACAAGCTTGCTTAGGAGCATACGTGCTTCGCGTCTGAAACCGGTGGTCAGCCTTGCGAAGGGTTAATTCTGTCCGGTAACCAATCTGGCGTCGTTTGATCTTAGTGATTCCAGTAGACGTTAAATATATTCAAATCAAATCAAATCGGTAGCAAGCAGATGCGCAAGCGAAGCTGGGATGCCACACAACGGACTCGGAACCCCGCATGAGCTTAGCCGGAGCGCGAAGATGGAGGGGAAACCACCTACGAACAGAGTACGAAGAATAGTGGAAAAAGCAGGAAGGATACCGACCGCTTAAGGGTACCCCCTGCGGCCCTCCCTTCCGCACGTCCAAATACAAGGACCTGGACAGGACAGAACTGGGACATGTCTTAGCCGCCAGGATAGGACACGGAGATTTCGACCAATGCCACGACCTACTTGAGCACGGAGGATCCCGCAGGTACGCCCACTGCAAGCAACCAAGGGAGCGAGGGCACTGGCAGACGTGTAAGGCACTGCCGAGACCGTGGAGTCAGAGGCTCACAGACAAGCTACTGAAAGACACGAAAGCGACGAAATACGTAGCGGTTGTCCTACACCAGAACCTCAAACACTTCCTGTGAGAAAGGCAAACACAGGGCACAAGCAGGAACCAAAACAAAACAAAAAAGGGAGGAGAGGTGGAAGGAGTGGGAAGGGGAGCGGAGAAGACACAAAATAAGGACAAGGACGGAAGGAGATGTCGAGGAGACATGGAACGCGAGTTTCCAGAGAAACACCTCTCCTGACGAACATGTACTACATCAAATCGCAGCAACCGCCTCGCCGCGCAGAGGACAAAACCAACGTACTCCGCCAGAGCCCACACCCTTGGCCGACAGCCGTTGGCCTTTTAGACTAGACTACTAGATAGGCAGGGCACTACGAGGTAACCAATCCTGGAACTGTACTGTACCTAGCAGAGATGCCTTCGCCAAAGCCTCCTGGCTGTGCAAATGCCGGTCCATCAAAAGTCATGGATGGGAGATCTTTGAAACCGGTGCACGCCTGCAACTGCTGACTTCCCGGGAGTGGTGATGGAAGACGACATCAATCACACTGCTTTCGTCCAGAACATGCCGTTGTATTGCTGTGGAAGACCAGTAGGTAGTCGTAAAATAATACATACATACATACATAATGCATTCGAAGTGCCCGGCACATTGAGTGGACACAGCTCGGGGACAGACTCAGCCGTCGATGTGCCAAGCACCGTGTTTTACTTTTGGATTCCCTTGGTCTACATCTTTCCTTTCTTCTTTACTTTGCCTTGCGATAACCGTAGATGGAAGAGCGTAATAGGCTTGCTTGAGAGGAGATTTCTTCTTTTTCTCCTCCGAGCTCTGTGTCTAGATATTTGCTAAGGCTTGATACCATGTGGCACTATTTTTGATCCCAGTGATTCCAGTACAGTAGGCGATAAACAAATCCAGATCAAATCATTCCTCTATCCGCCTGTAGAACATCTTTTCAAAGCCTGGACTGGCATTACGGTGGGTGACTACATGGGAATCCCGAGTGTTGCATGTTTCTCATCGCAATCGCTTTTTGTGTAGTCTGATACTTGCCTTCGACTTTCGTTATCCTCGCTGCCTTTGGCAGTAAAAGCCTGGGCCAATTGGCCTTCTCCCGCTGATAAGTAAATTCAAGCTCCATGATGTGCACTTAAGCTACCCTAGCTTGAGCTTGGTGGTTACAATAATGAACAATAGTTACACTCAAGATCAAACAAGCCTGGGCCCGCTGTCCTGTCGCCAGACAAACTATAAAGTTTTGATAAGCTACTAAAAGACCTTGGACCTGAACATATTTCACGCCCGTCAGAATCACTTTGTGTCATCTTCTGGGATAACTCCCGGGCAGCCAGAAACTACAGCCATAGCATAGCCATGGACGCTGCTACAGAATGCTGTTGTCAAGTTCCCCGGCCGCTGGTGGAAGCAGTGGCCTGTCTCTCCACGCAGCTCGACGGGGGGTTCTCTCAGCGAGACCCAAACAGCTCAGTACAGGCTCCGGCTATTGTTTCTTCCGGATGGATCTGAGACTATGGTGCAGCATACCAGAAACACTATTTCCTGCTTTTGTGTCTCCCAGCAGCCTGCCCCTAAGCATCTAGCTCTACGGCCTTGCGCCCGGCTGGGTCAGTGTGTTCCCATTGTTTGTGGTACTTGTCGAAGCCTTTGTCATCCCTAGCCGCTACAACACGCCAAGGTGTTCGGTGGGGACACTAGCTCCAAGGCGATGGTATGTATCCTTTCTGCTTTCCATCATTCCTCATGGTCGAGACGAACTCGGCTTCTTTCCATTTTCCTGCTCCTACAAGATTGGTGTGGTGTTCCGTTGTCGTTCCTCGTCGCCCCAGCCTTGCTCGAGTAGCTAGCTCGCTGTCTTCCACGCCCAAGTGGCCTAGAACTTGCAGCTCTTGGGCTAGCTTTCCAGGTCGTACAACTCACATCATAACAATATATGGACTGGCCTTTCATATGATATATTCAACAGAACCTAATGCCTTAGATAAAGCAACCTATTCATCTCTCCAAGCGGTAGGTAAGATCAAAGCAAATAAAGCAAGCAGAATAGAAACTCACAAACACGGGAAAACCGCTCCGTACGCCCCAAAACACCCCCAAAAAAGAATCGGCTTTCCCAGCCATAACAAAGACCGGGGGGTGGATATACACAAAAACATTTGTTGTCAGTAGATCATCTCACTCACTTTCTTGGAGACATGAGAAGACAAAAAGATCTACAGTGCCATAACGAAAGTGCACAAAGTTACACGAAAATATTACTACGCTGCTTGGTCTTCATCAGCGGCAGTGGAGGCGTCAGTAGTCTCTTGGGCAGCATCTGGCTTTTCCTTGTCCTCAGCTGGTTTTGGCAGCGCTTCCTTCGATTCGGCAGCCGATTCAACAGCCGATTCAGCACTGGGAGCAAGCTCAGCAGTGGCTTCAGAAGTCTTGGGTGTGGCTCCGGGCTGGGGCGTAGCCTCCTTCTTTTCAACGGTTGAAAGCGTTGATTCCTCCTTTTTCTCCTCGTTCTCCTTCCTAGACTCTCTTTCCACGTCATCTTCCTCTTTTGTTGTCTCTTCGCTCACCAAAGGCTTTTTCACCTCAGATTCGAACTCCTTGGTTACTTGTCCCGCGCTTGCCTTTTCCTCCGCGACAGGGGTAGGCTCCTTGGCCGCTTCCGGTGCGGGATCGGCAGGTTCCTCGGCAGCAGCTTCAGTAGAGGCATCCGTAGTGGCAGTTTTGACTACAGCAGTTTCAGTTATGGGAGTCTTGGCCGCTGTGACATCGCCAGAGTTAGGCTTGTTTGCTTCAGCCTCTATAATCACAGTCGGCTCTACTTCTTCCTTCTTAACTTCTGGGCCTTCCGTATCAGCCATGCCAATATCGCCATCGGCATCAATAACAAGCTTTTCGTTGGGGACCTCGGTTGATTTCTCGGGCATAGGTGACTTCTCAGGTTCAGCAAGTTTTTCTTCTTGCTTTCTCGGCTCCTTAGGACTCTCTTCCTTTCCGACCGTTTCTTTGGTGGGGCTAGAAGCCTTAGACCCCTTTTCATTAGGTGATGGCTCCTCCGGGATCTCCCTGTCCATGTCGACATCTTCATTAGAGGTTTCCGTAGTCTCCAAGGAAGCCTTCTTGGGAGACTTGTCACCGTCGAGACCATTGGCGGGAGTGGCATTGCCGCTATCAACTTCCATTTCATCATTGCGGTAGTCATTGAATGTCCGCTTCGGAGCGGTCGAGCGAGGTCCACCAATGCTGTGGGCCATTTCTTCGTCTTCGCTATCAGGCTCAAACTCAGCCTCATTGGCAACTTTTTTCTCCCACTCGCGCTGGGTCATACGGGAATCTTTATGCAGGTCTTCGTTCAAATCGTCAAGCTCGGCCTCTTCCTCGTCAGTCATGCCGCCAAAAGGTTTGCGGGGTACATCCTGCATTTGCACAGAGGGTGCTGGGGCAGTGTGTCGTAGGTTATCAATGACGGCAGCCTTGATTTTGTCAAGGTACTCAGGGCTGTTAGCGTTGTCCATGTTGGAGGGACGCACATCCAGCTCGTAGTCGGGGCCGTAATATTCGTAGTACTCATTGTACGGCATGGTATTGTTCATTTCCTTGCCAACCATGACACCAGTCTCAAAGGCCCACGTGCGCGCGACGTTTCGCATTGTATAGCCACCGCCACCTAGCATCATTGTCGGCTTATTGAAACTCTTGACAAAGTTGACGCAGTTCGCGTGGCCTCGCATGCTCAAATTGAAGCAGCCCAATCTGTCCCCAGAAAGACTGTCACCACCACACTGGAGAACCACAGCCTCGGGTTGGAAAAACTCCATGACGTGTGAAATAACAGGCTCGAACACAGATTTATAGGTGACGTCGTTGATGCCATCCCGCAGCGGGAAGTTGACAGCATAGTGCTTGCCTTGGCCAATACCGATATCGCGGAGCTCTCCGGTACCAGGGAAGTACTCTCCGTATTTGTGAAAGGACACGGTCATGACTCTGTCTGTTGTGTAGAAGGCTTCTTCGACGCCGTCACCGTGGTGTACATCGATGTCGATATAAAGAACGCGCTTTTTGAAACGGAGAAGCTCAAGAATGCCGAGGACAATGTCTGCGATCATGGATAGCGGGTTAGCTCCGACCTTGTTATTCGACGGGGAGTTGTCTTTTTACACTTTCATGGAAAAGAAAAGAAAAACAATGTCTACTCACCATTCACATAGCAAAATCCAGAGGCTTCACTCTTTTTTGCGTGATGAAGACCTCCAGCCCAGTTGACTGCAACATCGCACTTTTGCCGGTTAAGTCGAGCAGCACCCTCCATACTACCGCCGGCACTGATACCGCAAAACTCAAAAAGACCATCGAAAACAGGGCAATCGTCACCGACATTGTACTTGCCCTGTTCCTTTTGGAAGGCATCCATGTTATCCGGTGTTACTTTTTGCAAAAAGTCAATGTACTCGTCGGTGTGGAATTGTGTCATCTCGCCTCTAGTGGCCGGCTTCGCGCGCTGTTGGTAGCTAGTTAGAGAAGGGTCGCATGGCCTCCGGAATATTAATGCGGCTTGAACAGAGACTTACGTATATTTCCATGTACTTGTAGAGCTCATAGTGCATAATAAGACTGTGCGCCAGCCTGATGCGATGCGGCTTCATGGGATGGCCAGTAACATAGGCATAGTTACCAATATCTGAGTCGTAGAAATACGCCACCTTCTTAGGCGTCTGGTTGAGCGCGATTGATGTCAGCTGGCCACCCAGCGTTTCGGAAATGGAGCCGGAAGCACCAGAACCAGACATTGTGCCGGTTGTGTGTGGAGGAAGATCCGGGAGCGTTCAAAGTGCGGATAGAATCCCGGAAGGCTATTGTATAGGCCGCAGCAATGTCGAGAGAGTGTTGAGGGGAGTGTCGGTCGGTAAGAGAGACCTCGCAAGAGCCTTTAGAAGAAGGGACGCAAGTTTATTCCCAGGCAAAGCAAGACTTATTCGTTGGAGAGGTACTAAATTATCACAACTCTGATGGCCAGGACTAGATGGGCCGCTCAAGAATAGTGGAGGAGATATAAGATATAAAACTAGGCACAAGGTGAAGACAACGACAGAAGAGTGACAATGGGGAGGGAGGGGGTGGGGGAGAGAGGGAGAGCACAAGTAATTCTCAGTGCAAAAATAGCATTGATATAATGTGCCTGGTGTGTTCAAAGGGTGGAAATGCGAAAGCAACCAACGCTCTGCTCTGCAAGGATCCTGAATAAAAGTCAACTTAGTCGCTCTGCCTTGCGCTTGCGGCTGGACCCAGGCTTTATCACGCTTGTACTAGTAAGCATCTACCTACTAGTGCTGGCCATGTTAGACCAGGAAAATGTGGGGCCTACCAGACCAGCCAAGACCCTTATCCAGGGTACTGTCCAATAAGAAGCCGCGTGGCTGAACGGGGGACCACCACATACAAGCACGCGTCATACGCACGCTGAGCGGCAAGTAAGCAAACCCTAGAGCAGAGGTACACGTGACGTGGGGCAGTATTGAGGCTGAAGCTACAGCTTGTGGCGCATCACAGCTATTGTGGCTACACGGCCAGGCTGCTGAGGTTGGCGTCAACCTATGGAAGCTTGTTTTTGGCCTTGCCTTTTCGCAGATTCCAGCTTCCAGTTCCAAACGTCATCGTCCACGGCTTTACTTTCTTCTCTCGGCGCTTTCTTGACACCAGAATACCAACAAACAAACGAGCCGCATACTCTTTCTGTCTCTCTTTTTGCGTTTTTCGCTCTTTCAATTGCTACTCCTGACCTTCATTGCCTATCTATCAAGTCTTAGTAAATAGCAGGATGGATCGCTTTAGGTCGCTGCTTACCCATAGCGGCATGTCCTTTGGACAACAGTCTGGCGTAAGTCGCGATACCGAACCAACCTCATTGCAATGCTTCTTTTCCTTTGTGACTCGTGCCAAAAGTGAGGCACAGCATGACAAGCACCAAGAGATATCGTGCTCTAACAAGCAATTGTTCACAGGATAACGCCGCCCTTATTGACAATTCGGAAACGGTCCATATTTCATCACTTGCCCTACTGAAGATGCTTCGCCACGGTCGAGCAGGTGTTCCCATGGAAGTCATGGGCCTCATGCTTGGAGAGTTTGTGGATGACTTCACCGTCCGTGTTGTGGATGTTTTTGCCATGCCTCAGAGCGGCACTAGTGTCAGTGTTGAGGCCGTAGACCCTATTTTCCAGACCAAGATGATGGAAATGTTGAAACAGACTGGCAGGTAAGCTTGGAGCGGTCTAGCTAACCAGGTGGACGCAGATGCGGGAGCGAACTTTGAACTGACACCCGCGCTTTTTTTTTTACTAGGCCCGAGACGGTTGTCGGTTGGTACCATTCGCATCCCGGTTTTGGCTGCTGGCTTTCGTCAGTCGACATCCAGACACAGCAGTCCTTTGAGCAGCTGACGCCCCGCGCAGTTGCCGTCGTCATTGATCCTATCCAGTCCGTCAAAGGCAAAGTTGTCATTGATGCGTTCAGACTGATCAACCCCCAGTCCCTGATGCTGGGACAGGAGCCCCGCCAAAGCACCAGCAATCTGGGACACCTCAACAAGCCGTCGATCCAGGCCCTAATCCATGGCCTTAACCGGCACTACTACTCGATTGCGATTGACTACCGCAAGACGGCACTCGAAGAGAATATGCTTATGAACCTGCACAAGCACGTCTGGACGGAGGCGCTAGAGATGGACGACTTCCACGCGGAAGCCAGCAAGAACAAGGAGCGCATGCAACGGTTGGTGGCGCTATCTGATGGCTACGAAAAGCGGGTGAAGGAGGAGACGGAGCTCACCAAGGACCAGCTGAAGACCCGCTATGTTGGTAAACTAGATCCCAAGAAGCACATGGAGGATGTGGGCCAGAAGCTTATTGAGGACAACATCGTGTCAGTGTCACGACAACTGATTGACAAGGAAGCCACAATGCCGAAAAAGAACGACATGGCGTCTCAGGCAGAAGGCGGAGAGACTATGGAGGTGGAGGATGATTTATGATTTAGTGACGCTTGCTCCAAGCTGTTTCTCTTGCCGGCCCGGGACTGGGATGGCTCGGCTTGGCTGTTTATTTCAAAGAAGCACGGGCACACAATCCAACTCCACGAAGATTTTCAATAGAGGGAAGGGGTTATGATTACTATTCTTGAACTAATTGTTTGCAAGCATGCCGATCAGCACAAGAACGCGCATGTAAACCTTGATACACCAAAGTTAGGGTTAGTGACAGATGTGCCGTAGAAAAGTACGGTACGATGCGTGGGCAGGGTCAAGGCGGCAAGTTTCGAAGATACAGCTGGAACGAAAGCCAAGACCAGTCAGTACATGAGAAAAGAGAAATGCCATGGTTGGTCACTATGCCGAGAGAGGGAAAAAAAAGATGCCGGAGAAGGGAATTCCCGGGTTGTAGCACCAGACGACCATCCCAGTTATACGCCAAGGTCAGCGCAAGCCGCCCGCCCAAAGAAATGCAAGAAGATTAGGGCACGAGGCTTTTGCCTTGGTAAGGCAATTCAGGGTGGGATGCAGGATGGAGGTGATGGTGACGGTGAATAAAAGGACGGGAAGAGAGGAGATTCGGGCAAATGCCATGTGTACAAGCAATAATTGACACCACAGCATTTGCACATAAGCCGCCATACATTAACTTGGGCTGGACGAGAACCCTTTTGACCCGACTGCGCTTGTACCCTTTCACTCTTCATGGGCTAACCCTAACATGAGTCTACCATTGTCGTCATCACAACCCATTTTACCGCGACACCCTCTTGTTTTTATTTTTCTTTTCATTTTGCAAACTCATTGACACTGGCTCTTGATATGTCTATGTTTTTTCTTGCTTCGCCTTTCTCTCTTATTTTTTTCCCTATTTTAATCTAGCTTTGCACTCATTCAGTAGGGCTAGGAATCAATCACTAGAACAACGGCGATTCTCACTGTCTTTGTGGTTTGGATTCTTTGCTCTTTTTATGTGGCCCTATTCAGTACATAAGCCACCCCCTTAACCTGCATCATAGCATTAATTCCAGGCATCGATTTTGCCGCCTGTCTGGAAGTTTGTCGGTGGACGTATAGGCTTTTTCTGACATTCTGTCCTCCGATTTATCGATTTCTCTATCGCCATCTTTTTGCACTATCCGAACCTGCCGTCCGATCTGACCGAGCAACCCACCGAACCAACCAGAGCAGGAAACCCTCCAGGGACCGGATCATCGCGAGCCTCTCAGTTTGCAATTCTTTTATACCTTTCATTAAAATATAATGGCGTCAGGTACGTTATTCAGTCACCTGTCGGAAATGTCACTTTCTTGTCCCCCCCCCCCCTCTTGCGGTGGCTTATTGACGGAGAGACGCATGGGCCGGGGGAGTGTTGTTGCTGTTGATTTCTTCCTGCTTGTGTGAATAATTGCTGGTGTTGTTGGAGCTAGCGCTTGCGCACATGTTTATTCCTGCCCATTGCTGCCATTTGGTGGCTTTATTTATGCTTGTTTACTTGTACTATACGTGCCATAATGCTGCGGTAACTAACTTGAGGGCTGAATCACCTCCTCTATAGATCCTTCATGGCCCTTGGTATCAACCGAAGTCCTCTTAGCTGAACTCGAGCGCCGAGATTTTGGCGCTATAAAGAGGAAGCCGCAATGTGGGAGCGGCGACCGGGGAACATACAATACGCCTTTGCATCTTGCGGCGTTGGCGTTAATCTTGTTTGTGAGCACGCTGGGTAAGTCTAATTAACAAGCCCTGGGCAGGCAAATGTCTTATGACCTGGCATGCGCTCTTTGCATCCTTTGCTTGTCTCTTTATTTCTTGTCCTTCCAATCTAACCACAATCCACTTATTGTCATCACTTGCAGCGTGTGCGTTCCCGTTATTTTCTCGACGAATATCCTCGGCGAAATCGACGCCCAACTCGTTACAAAGCCGAATCATATTCCTATGTCAGCACTTTGGAACCGGAGTCCTCCTTGCTACTGGCTTCGTACACCTTCTTCCCACGGCCTTCAGCTCGCTCAATGACCCGTGCTTGCCATACTTGTTCAATGAGGGTTACCCGCCGCTGCCTGGCTTCATTGCCATGTGCTCCGCGTTGGTGATAGTCTCAGTGGAAATGTATCTGGCAACCAGAGGTGCTGGCCATTCACACTCCCACAGCCACGGCGAATGGAACGATCCTGACGACCAGTACAGTAAGATCGAGGGAAGCGGGCATGGCAACCAAGGCTCTCGAGTGCATGAGCGGCATACGGGCAATGCGTCGCGTGATGATGCTGACGTAACAGAGAGCCTTGTATCCGGGGTGTCGCCGCTGCCCAGCTCCATGCCAACGCTGACGTTGCCACACAATGGTGGCAAGCTAGGCCATAATTTTACGGACGAAGACTCGGACTACGATGTTGATGAGATGGACGACCCGTTGGCGACAGAAGCTCAGGCAAGCGCATCTGGGTCGCATGACTTTGGATCAGAGCTGGATATTCAGGACGTACCGGAGAGTGTATTGGCCGAGCAACGGCGGAGATTCCTGCAGTGCGTGTTGCTGGAGGCTGGAATCCTGTTTCACAGCATCTTTATCGGCATGGCCATCTCCGTAGCCACGGGCCCAGCGTTTGTCGTGTTTCTGATAGCAATTAGCTTCCACCAGTGCTTTGAGGGTCTCGCGCTGGGCAGCCGCATTGCAGCACTCCACTTCCCAAAGCGATCGCCGCAGCCGTGGCTCATGGTGCTGGCATTTGGAGCAACGACTCCGATTGGCCAGGCCATTGGGCTGCTAGTCCACGGGCTGTACGATCCGCAGAGCCAGACAGGCCTGCTAATGGTGGGCGTGATGAACGCCATTTCGGCAGGCTTGCTGCTGTTTGCAGGGCTGGTGCAGCTGCTGGCAGAGGATTTTTTGTCGGAGAAGAGCTACGAAACGCTGAACGGCACGAGACGGAGGAATGCATATATTGCGGTAGTGGCGGGGGCGATGCTGATGTCGCTGGTTGGGGCCTTCGCTTGAGAAGTGAAGATGGGACGACGGCCAGCCAGCCAAGCAGACGGGGACGGAGAGGCGTACACGAGCGTTGTGCGTCTCGTGAGCATTTGTTTTTTTTTTCTTTTCCTTCTTTTTTTCTTGGGCTGTTCTTGACTGAGAGGATAATCTCTCCCCTCTCGCTTTTTCATTTCGGTTTTGTTTCTTCTTTCTTCTTTTTCCTGCTTCTCCAGACTGCTCGCTGTTGCTTGCCCCCCCCCCCCCCGATTTTCTGCCCTCTTTGACCTGGCCACCTTTTTACATTATAGACTGCGGCTGAGCCAAGGAATAGCCATAACGGTGTGGATTTGTTGTCCTTTTTGTTTTGTCTGTTTTCTTTTTCTTATCATGATGGGATATGCAGTCGGAATGTCTGCTCCTCGTTTTGTTTGTTCTCATAAGGCGTTATTTGCAGCTTCTTGTATTGTTGGCCGGTTTGCATACATGTTTATATGGCTATGATGGGTGTTGCTTATTCTTATGCCCTTGATGTTGATTGTTGTATTTTCAAGGATGAATAAGAATTGACGACGATAGGAAGTGCCGTGTTATGCTGTTACGGAATTATTGCATATTGTATTGTCATTATTGTCCTATTATTCCTTCGACGAAGACCCCCACAGGAGGCACAGCACTCACGATGGCTTGACCACGGCTATGGACGGTGGATACTTTTTTATTTTTATTTTCTTTCTTTCTTTCTTTCCATCCTGTATTTAATTTTCCATTTTGCTTTTCAAGTCTGCCGCTGTGACATGGACCCTCGTCACGGGCCTTTATGGTGCGGTTGCTGCAGTGGAAACTTGCTCAAACGTTCTCGATGCCTCTTTGAAAGGAGGGGTTGAGCAAGTGCTGGGTAGAACTTGGCAAGGAGAAGAAAGAGCATGTGCCAAGTCCTTGACAAGAAGACTAGAGAAACTGATGATGTTTGAGGGCTGTATTAGCTGTTGATCAGGTGGTAGGCCAAGTCGGAATATGTGAGTGCTTGATTGGGCTATCACGATGTGGTGTTCTTCCTTGAGCTTTCGAAGCCTAGATAGATCTCTCTCCTCCTTTTGCGATAAGTGACTCACTCACTTATCTTGCCTGGAGTGAGCTTGTTGCTGCGAGTGAGCTTGGCCTTGGCGGAGGAGAAAAGAGACAGGATCAAGAGGAAACATGAAAATAGAGGTAGAGAGAAAGATGGCGGCCACAGAGACATCTGGACTGGGACATGTAGACGACACTTGGTATTTGCACCGGCGTGTGAATTTGCAACACCCACGCAGCCTCGCACAGCATGCATCCGATAGCCATCCCGTCTGTATTCATCTTCATCGAGTCTACACGGCTGCTCTGCTAGCTGCTAGCACCTCAGCCAGTTTACTGGTGGATTTCCCCTTGCTTCCCTGGCGTCTTGGCACGAAGTTTAATGAGAACAAAAGAGAAGGAAAAAAAAGAAAAAAAAAGAAAAGAAAAAGGACATAAATCGGCATGGAACAAGGGCCTCACTCTTATTTGCTTCCGATGAGCAAGTTTTACCTGGCTAGTGCGTCTCGTCCTCTATCCGTACACACACATACGGAACAAAAAGCCAACCAGAAAAACGGCCGTCAATCAGCACAAGGGCCGCATGAAGGCCCCAATAGCCTTTGCCAGGCTGTCAGGGTTTCTGGGCGTTCTTGGGTCGTAGTTGTAGTAGCGATGGTGGGAGGATCGAAAGGGCTGTTGAGCAGGTTTGCGAACTTGTCAACATAGATGCGCCCGTTGCTCGTGTATATAAGAGGAGAGGCCCGCTGAAGTCGGGGCTGGAAGTGGGAAGGTCATCTAAAGTCGGCTGTCCTGTTGATGATCATTTCTTCTGAGTAGACTTTTGCTGTGTCGACCTGTATCCTTAGAGCTCTTCAGCCTTGCATCCCGTCGCCTGTTTCGACTGTCTCACCCATCACCCTGTATCTTTGCTCGAAATTCCCCACGGCCTAGACCGCTCTTGCCACCATGTTCCCCGGTGCTCCCAGTCTCGATGCCCGCCATGTTGCCGCATCCGCAGCCCATGTGATGAAGGAAGCCTGCTCTGCCTGTACCGCCAGCAAGCAGGCCGAGGAGATGGCCATGACCGTGGATTCGTCAAACTCAACCATGGCCATGGATATGGGTGCTACTTGCAAGATAAACGTAAGAAAAGCGTCTTCATGTTGTTGTCTTTTCTTTTTTTCCTCCTCCTTTGCTTTCCTACAATCCAAATCTAACTCTTCTTTCTGCCCTGTTATTTAGATGTTGTGGAACTGGTACACTATCGACGCCTGTTTTCTGGCCGAGTCCTGGCACATAACCTCCAAGGGAATGTTTGCCGGATCGTGCATCGGTGTTGTGCTGATGGTTGTCATGCTCGAGTTCCTGCGCCGCTCGTCCAAGGAGTTTGACCGCTGGTTGATTGCTCAGCACATCGCTGCTTACACGGGCGGTGCTGTTGGTGCTGGTGCCCGTGCAGCCTCTGCCACATCGGAAAGTGCCGGCAGTGACAAGGCTGGCATGGCTTGTGGAGCTTCTTCTACTCCTGCCGCTGCCGCTGCTGCTGCCGTTGCCTCCCAGTCCGCAGTGCCCCCGTTCCGTCCCAATATCTGGCAGCAGGCTACCAGAGCGTTGCTGCACGTGATGCAGTTTGCGCTGGCGTACATCATCATGCTGTAAGTTCTTCCGTGCCAGTATGGATCGTCTGGACTATTCTAGGATATATACGAGCGTGGACATGATTGCTGACCTCTCTGTTATCCAGGCTTGCCATGTACTTCAACGGCTATATCATCATCTGCATCTTTATCGGCGCGTTTATCGGAGCTTTCATCTTCCACTGGGAGACTATTAACGTTGGGTAAGTTTTATTGCAATAGACAAGGCTGTACTGCTGTATCCACGTGGTCTTTCCTGCTAACCCAAGGTCTCTTGATATGTCTAGCTCGTCTGGCGAAGCAACAAGTGCCGCTAAAGAGCCCACCGTGTGCTGTGGCTGAGAGACCGTTTGTCTCCTGCCACTGAACCAATATTAGTGTTTAGCGGTCTATGCCCTATAAATACAGGGCAAGGCCGCCTCCACCGTCTTGCGCAGTTTCTTGTGACTCCAATGTTACACGGGTTACACAAGACTTATAAGGCAAAAATGGTGATAGAGAGATGACCAGAAAAATCAGTGTTTTCTGTTATTGTGGTTAATAGGTTAATTTTTAGTTATAACATACATAGTTAATGGGAGCTTGTGAATAGCTGATTGGAGCCGAGCAGTGATGCTGGGCAGAAATACTTTCTTTGTGCGAGTGTAACGTCTATGTATGTGTGCATTGTACTCCAGTGCTTCATGATAATCCTAGTGACTGTGGTGCCTAGTAGTGAGTGGCTACACTAAGACTTGCTTTTAGTGTGCCTTCTCTCCCCCCCACCCCCCCTTCATTCCTCTGCTCACACCATATTATTATTGACATTATATTTCGTCATGTGAGCCTCCCTATATCCAGCCCTTCATGTGTGGCCTTTGCCGTTGTGCCACCGCTTGGCGGCTGAGTAAATTCAAGTCCCACCACCCGCTCACCGCCTCTAGCACTGTCTTACGCTTCGACCTCCAGCGTCCTGACACAGCAGATACAGCAGAAGTAGGCGTTACAGGAGTCTCGGACGGCGCCGGCAACCGCCCACTGTTTGTATCGCTGCTGCTTGGAACTCCACGAGTCCGTGACGCTGCCTCTCTCAGTTGGTTGAGAAGTGGTGACAGTGGCGATACTGGCTCTGCAGCAGCCGGGTCATAGTCTCCATCCCCGTAGAAGCTGCTGATACGGTACTGACTGTTGGGTGCCGCTGCCAACATCCCAAGAGTGAGCTTCTTGGTTCCGCCGCCTGTTGCCCGCTGTTGCAGCTGCGCGCGAATCTCGGACGTGGGTGGCGGCGGGTACCATGGACGCAGATGTGACGGGTTGGCTGCAGACAAAGGTGGTACGTGTGTACGCAGGTGGGCTGGCACTGGAGGCATAGGTGGGATGATCAGTGAGCTTAGCGTTGGCTGCTGTTGGTTGATAGCTCGGGATCCAAGAGCTTTTGTGGGCGGAGGCGGGTATATAGCAGGGGCATAGGCAGCAGCGGTGGTATCGATGGCATCGATGGCATCGGTGGCACCGGTGGCAGTAGTACCAGTAGTCTCTTTGGCTCCGATGGCCTCCCTTGTGGTGGATTTGGACTTCGCCACAAACCCACCGGCGCATTCCTACGCGCCAGCTTCTAGGTCTGTGCTGTAGCCAGTTCGGCCACTTAGGGATAACTTGTGTTTGCGCATGGCAGGCTGGGAGTGTAGAAATTGGGCAGTTGATGCCCTGGATTGGCGCCAAAGCAATAGCTGGGCCAAGGACGAAATGGCAAACAAAATACAAACGGTGATAGTGAGAGCCCAGAGTGCCTTGAGAGAGGCGCAGGTAGACTTGCTAGCCGACGTATACAGCGAGTAACTCAAGGTTGCTTTTGAGCCAGTATCGCTTTCGCTTCCGGAGGCTGAAGAAGCTGTGACATGGGATGGCGCGGCATATGATGATATGGAGGCTCGTTCTTTGCTGAGGCTGGAGCAGGAGACACTGGAGAGAGGGTTTCCCTGAACTGCCACCACTACTACCAGTGCCACGAAAATGGCAAAGTCTCCGCCAGCACTGGCCAGCAAAGGAAGCAAACTCTTTCTATGTAGAAGCGCTGTGGCAGCAACGTGAAGTATGGATATACATGTCTGTATGAAGTTAGTATTGGTTCGAGGCTATACCTACTTTGAACAGAGCGCGCGCGTCATCAATGTGACATACCACTACCAGCGTTGCTGTGAGTATTAATGGCGGAGTATACTCTGCACTGTAAATATCCGCGATATGGGTTGCCGAGAGGCTGATGACAGAAACAGAAATGAGAAACTGGAGAAGGCGGGTGGTGACAAAAGTGGAGGTAAGCGCAGACATGGCGACTGAAGTATAAGAGGGCAAGTAGATGGGTGGGTGAATAGTTTAAAAATTATCGCGAGTATTCTATGTCGTATAATGAAAAGAAAACAAGGAAGCCAGTTCCGAGATAAGAGAAGAGAAGAGCAAAGACTATGCAAAAACACACGAGTTGGCAGGACCGGCTGTCAAGGGCGAGTACAACACGCACGACACACTAGAAAGCGAAGGGGAAGTGGTTAATATATGAGAGCCTCTGTTCTCCTCCTTTCATTCTTCTCTTTTTCTTCTTTGGATGGCGTCAGCCAGTCCTCTTATATGCCAGTTCGACTCTTGGGCCTGCTCATGCTGATCCTAAGCTATCTGTTTGTCTTGTCTCTCTGGCGCCATGTTACCCGAGCCCATCTGCATGGGTTGCATATGCATCGCACCGGTGGCCAAGGAGCGATTCTTCAAGCTATTCTCTCTGCCACACACATAGGGTTCTCTTTCTTTCTTTCTTCCTCTGTGTCTAGGTCTCATGGGCTGGCTATCCATTGCTGGTCTGTTGCCGTGCAGTCTCACAGGTTCTAGTTCCTTCGAAAGCACGACCCTGGTAACATTTCATACATTTAGCCGCAGCAGGCTACCCTGCTATTGCTGTTATTTTGCTGTGTGTTGCGCTTGCAGCTTAGCTCAGGGTCTTTGATTTTGTTCCTTTTTTTGGGCATGGATGTCAAGAGAGGGGGGGGTCAGAAGAAAAAATGAATAGAGAAAGCAAGCATAGCATCGTGGCTTTCGATCTGCTTTAGCCGCCCATGGCTCGCAAGTTACACAAGCCTTTTACCGGACACCTGCAGCTACAGCGCATGCAAAGCCTGTAGAGGCTTGCAAATCCCCTGTCGAAGATTCTATAAATACACCCATGTCTAGCAGGCCAGCTCCTTGTATTCCTTCACCTGGGTGCCGCTTGATTGGCCGGCGTGTGATTTGCAGTGATACAGGCGGATAGCGTGCTCATTGGGCTTGGCTGGCTGGGAGGACTTTCAGCGCAGGGAAGAGTCTGTCGTTCGGGCTGTGTGTTTCATCATTCAACTCATTGTATTGAAGCACTTCGCTTTCTCTTCTTGCTTTTACATCTATCTCGGTTGTTCTCGCTGCCGATTCCCGAGGCGTCTATCAAAACAGACATGGCGCCCTCCGCCAATAAGCATCTTCCATCTCCACTCCCGTCTACGTATGCTTGGGTAGCTCGTATATATCCACGCAATCAACTTGCACGTCATAGCTAGTATGATCACATGCTCTTTCACGCAATCATATCACTAGCAACAGTAGTTAACAACAACAAAAGAAGCCTCCATTTCTCTGTTCAAACTCGCGCAAGCACAGCATAAACTGAGAAACTAGCAAGAAAAAAAAAAGAAAAAGGAACCTAGTCTTATACCAACACCTCCATTTGTATCACGTGCAGATATAAGCACACGCACACGCACACGCACACACACACATGCATGGCAGCATAACAGGACAGCAAATAGAGCCTGTCCCCTGATCATGATCTGACCAGCCTAGCCTAGTAGATCAGCCAAGTCATTGCCCGCGCTTCCACCCTGAGGCTTCGCCACTGCTGGTGCCAATGTCGATGACCCGCCAGCACCGCCAGTCGCGCCCCAGATCCCTGCGCTGCTCTTTTCCTTGGCCAGCTGGCCCATCGAAGGTCCAGCCTGTGTCTGGGCAGGCTTCTTGGCCAAGCTCGAGCTGGCTTGCGACCACAGCGCTCCAAAGGCGTCACCACCGCCACTCGAGGCTGCTGTCGTGGCAGGCTTGGTGCCACCCGTGTTCATCGCGGGCATCACGCTTCCCATTCCCATGCTTGAGGGAGCCGTAGACGTGCGTGCGGCGCTAGGAACGGATTGCACCGAAGAAAAGTAGTTGGGGCCACTGGGTCCAGCCATGGGGGCAGCAGTGGCAGGAGCAACATTTGGGGCGGCTGCAGTTGCAGATGAAGGTGGCAACCCAAATGATGAGTAGTTGGCTGCAGGAGTGCCCGTCGAGGAAGGGGCCGGGGAAATCGACGCCATAGCCATCATGTTGCTAAGATTAGCTCGGTGCGGGGCCGATACTGGCTTGGGCGCGGCAATAGAGGCTACCGTGCCAGAGCCTGATCCCGAGGGAGCTTGGGTTGCCGGAGTGGCTGACTGAAAGTCGTCAAACTCATCGTCGTCTTCAGCAGCAGGGGCCGCAGCAGTGGCGGGAGCAGGGGCCGCAGCGGGAGTGGAAATAGGGTCGTCAAACGAAAACAAATCCACCTCGGGTGCCTTTTGTGCCTTTTCTGGCTTAGGTGCCGTCTCGCGATGCTTGGCTGACGACCGTTCTTTCTTTGCGCGCGACGAAGTGCCTTTCGATGCTGATGCGGAGGAGCTCCCGTTACCATCAAACTCATCATACTCTTCAAACTTGTCACGTCGTGAGCTAGTGTAGTCGTTGGTCTGGCCACCAAAGCCGCCGCCATCGCCGTATACACCGCCCGAGTATCCACCATAGGTGTCGGAGCTGCCGCCGGCGTGGGCGGACTCGCTGCCAAAGCCTCCATATCTGCCACCCCCTCCGCTGGAAAAGTCACTGCTAAAGCCAGCGCCGCCCTCCACTCCAATGTATTTGTTCTTCGAGACGCGCGCCTTTTTGCGCTCTGCACGAATACGGTCAACATCACCCAGGAGTTCAGTGAGTTCCTTGGCACGGTTGCGCACGTTGATTCCCTGGTCCTTTCCATTTTGATCAATGTAATGGAACTGGCGAAGCATTTTCAACAGCGTAAGGTGGTTGCGGGCATCATCGATTACGCGCTCGGAGCCGTGCTTTATAAGAAATTCGAGAAGCTGAAGAGCTTTGTAAATTTGGCGCCATTCCTCCGCCGTCTTTTCGGTGAATCGTCTGTAGATCATAGGCATAATTTCGTTGAGGGTTTGGCTACATATAGGTGTCAGTGGCTTGCTTTGCTTGTAGGGTC
The DNA here is from genome assembly GCA_038407165.1 of Ceratocystis variospora. Classification (NCBI taxonomy): domain Eukaryota; kingdom Fungi; phylum Ascomycota; class Sordariomycetes; order Microascales; family Ceratocystidaceae; genus Ceratocystis; species Ceratocystis variospora. Next base: position 44,542 of record JAXHKN010000051.1, on the reverse strand, counting down.
GAGTAGGAGGAGGAGCCAGGTAGACCGAGAAAAGAAGGCCTGTTGGTAGAACTTGGCCCTGTGATCCATGCTGCAGCCGATAATAAGGGAGGGGAATGGGCTAAGTGGGCGTACTAGTTGAAGGTGCCATTGGCAATCTCTTGCATTAGAGTTGAAGACGCACCCCAGGGCTCGTTATTTGTCGCCTCGCGAACCTACAGCTCAATTTGTTAGCAATGCCATCCAGACACACATAGGGCAATTGTCAAGTTGGCTTGTATCAAAGCAGACTGCTCACCTTGGATTCCATCTCCGTAAAATTCATCACCGCTATTAATTGCACGATTGGCTTCCAGTCAGTAGCGCATTCCACTTCAACCCAAATATCCACCCTATTTGTCTGCCAATGGGCCACCCTCTGATACCAAGCAACGCTCACCATTTTGAACCTTACGGACGCCAGCCTTGATATCATACAATGTCAAGTTGGAGACCGAGTCTTTGAGAGTATTGAAGTCCATTGCAGCGATATACAGCTTCTTCTTGTGTGTCGTTGGTGGATTTTCCTCGGTGCGGTACGATAACGTGTGGATGTGGAATTGGGCAGTATTGCTGGCCTTATCTCTTGCTCAACAAAGGCGACCTGATGCTTGCAGGAGGGCTGTAAAAGATGCGCAAAATGTGCGTTGCAAGATAAAACAGAACAAGATATTGATTTGAAAGAATAATATTCTACGAGTTCAAGGCTTGATTCGAACAACTGCGTACTCAAGATTGGATGCGGTCTTTAGATAAAGAGAGCCGACCACAATAGAAGCCAAAATGTCCTGGCGACTAACCCTCCAACCCTAAATAAGCACTATTCCGTTATAGTAAGGCTGCCGAGTTTTAGACCCACTTCATGTCGGTGTAGTCAAGGCCGAGTAACTTGGACTTGGTCAGGCTCAATGTTGTAGAAAAACATGAAAACCAGATGAAGCTATCCAGGATTGTTTCAAAGTTATGAATAACATGATCTAGATTTGTATCGTGTATTGTATATCCCACGAAGACCGAGCACTGTAGTTGGCATAGTTGACTGAAGCTCGGGACGCTCCTTACTTCTAGAGCCTGCCAGCTGCCAGTCGTCATGTGACGTGCCAGGCGGACCCCAACCCTAGCTGGAGCACCGTATATTATCTTGAGGAGCCTAAGGGGGTTTCATTTTGCTGTTATGCAGGCAGACTTGAGCCGCCTTGCAGTTTGTCAAGACTTGATTGCCAACACTGCTAATGTTCTCCTACACGATTAAGTTCACGCTCTAAAACTCATGCTAATCTGAGGTGAACGGGACTGGCTGAAGATGGGCGTTGGCAAAGATGACATTATTGTTGGAAGAAGCAAAAGAAACCAGTGCCTTGGCGTACTAGATAGCAGAGAGTCTACTGCTGTTATTGAACGGACCTCTGCTTCTGCGCAACTCGTGCCTGCGTATCTGATCCTGTCACGTGGACAGCATGAGCCATTGGCGCTAAGTGCCCTTTCTTGCGAATGGCATGGAAATGTCTGCGGCTGGCTCTGGGTGCCTCAATGATCTATTAAGCTTTCGTTGGTCACAGCGCTTTAACCGTCATCTGGAAAGGGCGCTATTGGCGTGGAGCGGCTGTTGATACTTGATAGGCACGGGAGCTACCACACCTGCTAGTTTATCTGCTACTGCGACGGGCACAATCTTATCTCGTCCGTCCTTCCTTCATCTCTTGAATAGAAGCCTTGGCCTTTCAACGTTTTCGTCTCCTAGCCCTCCAAAGTTACCATGTAAAAGCTTTTGATATATTGGCGAGTGATAGTCTGTTTGATACATCACGGATAGACCTTATATTATTGAAGCGATGCGGCGGAAGAAACTTCCGAAAAGCACAATTATCTCTGAGTATCCAAGAAAAACCCAAGATCTCTTTGTTCAACCCTCTACCTGCCGTACCATGACTTGAGAGCTGTAATAGCAGCAACCGTACGCCACCGCCGGATCATGGGCCTAGTGGTATTTTATTCTCTTCTCCAACCCAAGCCCCATAAAGCCAGGGGCGGCTCATCAAGGCTGCCAGACACTTCGAAAGAGGCGTTCTAGACGGCCCAGCTGGGGATCTGAATGTAACATGAGAAGTTCAGAAATTCATCAAAGACTCCTCGGTCGCTGTGGTAGAGGACCTATAGGCACCATGGTGAGCTTCCGCCTGCAACATAGAGCCAAAACGGCAGAGTAATACGACTCTAGAAAAGTACCCTAGCATGAACACGCAAGTTGGCGGGTCAGCGGGCAGTTGGCTGGAGGTGTTCATGAAGCATCATGGTAACTGTGTGGCGCATTATTCCCTAAATAAGTGGGGGTGGGTGTATTACGAGCTTATGAGCTTATGAGCTTATGAGCTTATGAGCTTGTAAGCTTGTAAGCTTATGAGCCTGTGAGCTTATGAGCACTACTAACAACTCACCAGTATGAACAAAGTTTTGGCCTGGCTGAGATAAAAAGTCATGGACGCCCGTACGTAATATTAGCATGCAACTTGTACAATGCGGCCAATATAACTCAACTCCTCCTTGCTTCTCTGCCAAGTTTTTATAGAGTGGGCTGTTTTATTTACTGTGTGTCTGCTTGCGGACGGCCTGATATAGTGCACAGTGCATTACAGTGAGTGGGACAAGGCATAAGGAAGTTGAATGCCTGATAATTTGGGCCACAAAGCAAATCGACCCGCCCACTGAAAATATTGGTGAAAAATCAAGATTTCAATTGTGTAGCCTCGTATGATTTGCTTGAACCTTCAACGCCAGTCTCAAGTTGACACGGTACCTGCTTTACTCTCTCGTCTACTATTTCGTGTGTGCATACGCCACTTTCTCTAATTGTCAAGGTGAGTGACCGCTAAAATCTCCCACATCACAATGGTTGCCCCTTCGGCTTGGCGGAGGGAGCGGCGAGCAAACAGGCCGCGCTGTGCTGCGCTGTGCTGCGCTGCGCGTGGCTATGGCTGGCCATATCGAGAGGGCAGAACACAGTCTACATCTTGGTCACGCCCTACACTATTCATCTGTTTTGTCTTTGGAATTCGCCTGGCCTTGTTTGAAATTGACTGCTTGTAATACAAACAGTGAGAGGAGAAGCGGCAATCAAGCTGGGGGCCAAGCTAGAACTAGGTCTTTAGTTGGTGAAAATTCATCTTCATCTCGCCTTGCCCTTCTGTTTTGTGCCCTGTGGCTTCTAGATGCTTTGACGTCTCCCAAAAGGCTGATATGAACATGGTGCTGGACTGCTGCCACGAAAAGAGCGCAAGAATCGCTACATGGGCAACATTGCTCTGCAGCTAGCTTGCCGGCCTATCTGTATCCAGTACCTCTGAGCGGTTCCAGATGATGTTTCAAGGCCTTGTTTTGGGGTATAGCCAGAGTACTTGGTACTTGGACAGGCTGCAAGCTGCCACGCACCAATGGAAAATTGACACTAGGACGAGGCTGGGATGGCCTTCTCAGCAGAGCCCAGGCCTTTGGAGCTATCCAGAACTTCAAGAACAGCGAGAAGAAAAGAAAATATAAAAAAAGACCTTGCTAGGCATTGCTTCGGCCCCGCACCACCCTGTCGCCCTCAACTGCCCGCAGCAAATTACCCCGCTTCCCCCTACCCCCTGATTTCTGCGTCTTGTCCATTAGCCCGCTTGTTTATCCCTCCAGTGGCTTTTTCATCAAAAGAGTGCCGTGGAATTTGCCACATTTGCAGCCTTTTTGCACACAAATCACGTGTCTTTGTCGACGTTTGCCAATGTTTGTTTGGTAGCTTGACCGGTTCCAGATGCAGCTTCTAGCCTCCACCCCAGCCAAAGCCAGCCCTTCAAAAAAAACCTAGCCAGCAAGCTCAAAGCCCCGTTTAAACAATGCATACAGGGACGCAGGCATGGTCCACTCAGACATGCCACTAGTTGCCCATTGGTTCATCGGTCTTACTAACGGACTTTTCTCCACACCCTGCAGATGAGCCCCTCCTTCCTGAAAATTAGACCCCTCCACGCCCTACCCCGCCAGATTACTTCTACCTGTCTTTCCGCCTCGCCTATTTCTCATTCTCTTCTTTCTCCTGCAGTTCGTGCTCAGAGATCTTCTCCTGTTTCTTTTACCATTCGTTCATTCTCATCAACCAACAAAATGTCTAAGCAAGAGCTCAACCAAGTTTCTCAGCAAGAGCCCATCAAGTCTAGTGACCTCAAGGTGTAAGTTATTACAGCTTTAATGATCGACCTTACCGTTGTTGTCCCATCCATTTCCATTTCCCCTTGCCTTCATTCGCCGCGCCTTGCGTGAATTGGCTTTCGGCAACGAAGAACAATAAGCGCATTGCATATGGCTAGCAGTACAGCCCTGTGTTTTTTCTCCGCATTTACATTCTCGTTGCCAATCGGTACTCCAGCGTGATGCCACCGTCAGCTTCTACATAATGAAGAAGAAGGAAACTAAGAAACTAAATAAAACTAACTTTCACCTTCTTTGTCTAGCTACTTTGACATGGAGTGGATGGGCCCCACAAAGGAGAACGGCACCTACGTCCCAGACGACCAGAGTACGAGTACGTTGATCAAATTCTTTATCGTTCCCAGCCATATCAAAATACACGAATTGCTATGCTGGACATTCCGGATGGCAATACGTGTGTTTTTGTAATTCAATCAACGATCTTAACTAACACACATTCCGCATTACAGTGCAAAAGGGCCGTATCGTTTTCAAGCTTTTCAAGGATGTTGTCCCTCAAACCTGTGAGAACTTCCGTGTTCTCTGCACTGGCGAGAGAGAGAAGGAGGGCCTCCGCTATGCCAACTCTACCTTCCACCGTATCATCCCTCAGTTCATGATCCAGGGTGGTGACTTCACCCGCGGCAACGTAAGAAGATACATCTATCGCAACAACGACTATATCTCTAACATGGTTTAATGCAGGGCACTGGTGGCAAGTCCATCTTCGGCGCTACCTTCAACGACGAGAACTTCAAGATTAAGCACACCAAGCCTGGCCTGCTTTCTATGGCCAACGCCGGTCCCAACACGTAAGATATTATAACTGTTTTGCCTCAAGTATTTGCCCTATACTGACATGCTTGGTTTTTTTTTATAGCAACGGCTCCCAGTTCTTCATCACCACCGCTGTCACCAACTGGCTGGATGGCAAGCACGTCGTCTTCGGCGAGGTTGCTGACGAAGAGTCTATGAAGGTCGTCCGTGCCATCGAGGCCACTGGTTCTTCTTCTGGTGCCGTTAGATTCAAAACTCGCCCTACCATTGTTGCCTGCGGCCAGCTGTAAATTATCGAGATGGACACAATAAAATAAATGTTCATGTGTTGCTATGAATCCAGACCAAATAAGATGCATGGTTTACAGATACAGAGTTTTTTTCTTTCACTGAATCGTATACAGTATCTAATGTCTAACGGATACATACACTGTACATAAAAAACAATCAAAGCATACCGTCTTGCGTCGCGTAGCTGTTGGAAAATATGGTCTCTTGTAAGCGTATGATCTGGGAATAGTAGAGGGGAATGTCCTGACTTGCATGCCCTGCCCTACGTGTTGTTGATCCTCGGTTTGGTGTAAAATTTGGGCAGACCGGCCGTCAGCTGGCAGCGAGCGGTAACCAGCTGCATCTCCTTATCGATAAGGAAAACTAGCAAAAAAGTTACTCTCAGATTAATCCACGGCGAATTCTTGAGCTGACAAGCCGCTGAACTCACATGTATAAAGTCATATCATTTAATCGCCGAGATGGATATCCTCAAAATCTTGTCCCGGGGCGCTAAGAAGCCGTCCAAGGCATTGGCTCATAAGAGTGGTACCGTAGCAGCCCTTAAGCTGCCCTCGGCTGGCACTGAGGCCAACCCTCAACTTTTTCACGACGATCTTGGCTCCTCGCGAAAGCGTAAGCGAACAAACGACACTGGAGATGCGCACTGCAAAAAGACTGCCATTGCAGCTTCCGTCGACACTGAGAACATAAACGATGACGACCTTCCGGAGCTCGACTTCTTTGCACCGAAGCCCGACGATACGAAGGATGCGATCGGACCTGACGGGCCTGACGGGCCCGACAACGGCAAATCGATCGACTCCGAACCTGAGTCCGAAGACGAACACACTCATGAGAGGCTCAGTGAAGAGGAATGCAAGAGCCTTTTATACTCACACAGACTTAAAGTGACTCTGCTTTCCAAGACCCCGACCCCGACGCCCGTGCTGCCAGAGAAAAAGAGCAAGAAAAACAAGAAGGGCAAGAAGGGGGAGCCCGAAGCAAAGGAATCTCCTCCTGCCAAGAAGGACGACAAGAAGCGGCTGTATCCCGAGCCGCTCACTTCGTTTGCCGCATTGCGCACTACATATAAAATTTCCCGCCGTCTAGCAGCAAACATCGCTCACCAAGCCTACAAGATACCGACAGAGGTGCAAATGGGTGCATTGCCGCTTCTGGTCGACGCACGCAGGGCACTAAGCGATGCGGAGTGCCAGCTGCTCACTTCCGTAGACTGTCAAGAAGAGCCTGTTGGTGTGGACCTTCTAGCAGTTGCGCCTACGGGAAGCGGAAAGACCATTAGCTTCCTGATCCCGGCTATCAATGCCATGGCTAGCAGGAGAGCAAAGCTGTCGAAGCTGGCGGATGACGTAGAAGACTTTCACGAGCTGGAAGTCGTGGTACTGGCACCCACGCGCGAGCTAGGCTATCAGATTGTCAATGAGGCTCGGAAGCTGACGCAGGGCATGGGGCTGCGCGTCGCCATGATGAGAAAAGGCATGCGCATTGCCGCGGATAAGGGAGCTGAGATTAACTTGGAGGAAGAAGAGGAACACAGCGACGATCGGGATGAGGATGAGGACGAGGATGAAGACGAGGATGAAGACGAGGATGAAGACGAGGATGAGGATCAGGACAAAGACATGCCCAAGGGCGTGACCAAGGTCGATATTCTAGTTACTACGCCAATGCCGCTCCTGAACTTTCTAAGAAAAGATGCCAAGGACGGCACTCCCATGACACTCCCGACAGTACGCAGCTTGATTCTTGATGAGGCCGATGTTCTTTTAGACCAGCTCTTTCACGAACAAACTACCGGCGTTTGGAAATCTTGCACGTACTCCAACCTCCAGCACTCGCTGTGGTCTGCTACCATGGGCTCCAACATCGAGACTATGGTGACTGAAGCCCTTGAAGCCCGGCGCGTTGCGACCAATGCACCCCCAAAGCCTCTGGTCCGTCTTGTGGTTGGCCTTAAAGACACGGCGGTGCCTAATATCAAGCACAAGCTTATTTTTACCGGATCCGAGATGGGCAAGATCTATGCCATTCGACAGCTTCTCCGCCCAGGCTCCCGCAACGACGACACCATTTCGATCCGCCCACCCTTCATTGTCTTCACACAGAGCATTGAGCGTGCCGCTGCATTGCAGGACGAGCTGCGCTATGACATCCCTCTAGAAGCTGGGGGCTCAGCTCGCATTGCCGCGCTGCACTCAGGCCTGACCGACGCGCAGCGGGCCAGCATCATGCGCCAATTCCGGGCTGGTGAAATATGGATTCTGATCACTACTGACGTGCTGGCACGTGGTGTCGATTTTGCCGGGGTTAACGGGGTTGTCAACTACGACATCCCTGGTAGTAGTGCTGTGTACATCCACCGCGCCGGGCGGACGGGTCGTGCTGGCCGAGAGGGTGGAATTGCCGTTACGCTGTGGACCAAGGACGATATTCCCTACGTCAAGGTGATTGCCAATGTGATTGCAGCTAGTGACAAACAGGCGGGCCGAGTGGGCGAGGATTTGGGCGTGCCGCAGTCATTGCTAGCATCGCTGCCATCGGTCAGCAAAGAGGACAAGAAGAAGTTGAGGACACGCGGAGTAGAGACGCGCCGCAGTGGCGGAGCAAGTTCCAAGATTACGACGAAGAGCGGATGGGAGAGACAGAAAATGAATAACCGCGAGGCAGCGGTGAAGCACAGCAAGCGCATGCGGAAAGAAGAAAAGAAACGAAGGGCGACAAACAAGACAGACGAGAACGAGGAATGGGGTGGCATCGATGACTAGGACCTAGGAGTGGGAGGGTATAAGAAAGAGGAAAGGGGGAGAGCGTGCATGTGCATCAAGTTTTGTTCTGTTACCCTTTTGTCTTCCACTTCATTTCACAAAAGATGGCTCATAGGAGTGAGTTACTGAATAGATTATAAGCGGTCTAGTAACTTTCATATATATTGAATAAGTTATGTACATGCAATATGGGGAGTATTGGTATTGGAAGAATCAGCATTTTTAGCTGCAAGTGGTGAAAGAGGAAGATGAATGAAGAATAAAAGTCGTACAAGGGATATATATATAGACAAGCAAATGGAAATGGCGCACCGAGCACGGCACGTCCGTTTATAAAGCGGAAGGCCAAACAAACAAGAAAACAAATACGCTGTGAACCGGTAAAAAGGCAAGCACCTGACAGTGATCGTACTGCTATGATAGAATGCAGATGAGGGAAATGAGAGGGAAATGAACAACAGAAAGAGGGGGGGGGGGGGAGGGGGCTAGAAGGAGTACATTTATAGTCGATTTGTGTGTAGTAGTGGGCATTAGATAGCCAGAAAAGGCGAGCCAAAGCAACGCAGGGCTGCAGACATGTCATAGTCGTCGCGATCTCCCATCTTCCACATCTCTTCCATGTGACTCACGGCCTTCTTTGTGGTCTCAGACACCTTAATAGCGCCCATGCTTCTCTCCAACATACGATATCGAACTTGTAGTTCGGGCGGTGCAAGACATCCTGTCGCAACAAACGGCCAAGTAACAGCTTGTAGAAACATGGGGCTAGGCAGCTGCTCCAGTAGAGTTAGGGTGTTGAGAACAGCAATTTTGATAGAGTTGTTGGACGGTTTCCAGCCCAAAACGACAACATTCAGATAGGCTATAGACGCAGTAGCCCATATCTGAGTCGTTAGTGGGATCAGCTCTCGCACCTTACCAGCGTCGTCAAAAGCCTGAGCCTTCTTCCTTCCTAGTGGACAGCCTACCTGATGGACAGGCATGACAAGTTGAGGTGTGAATATGGAGGAAGGATCTTGGCCGGTGTTGTCTTGGTCAAGAGTGTCGGCAAAAGTACGAATGTTCTGCTCAATCATCTGGGCCTGCAAAATGAGGCTCTCCATGGAAAATGTGCCTTTGCGTTTCTCCTCTCTCTTCCACGTTTCGAGGGCGGAAATGTGGCCGATTTGCTTCAACATCCAGTTCTGGCAGCCAATAACATTCTCTAGCATAATGGGGGCAGGGGCTGCATAAGGCAGAGTCACCGAGGCAGCACAGGGAAGAAGCTGGGGCCAGTAGGCCTCAAGGCGCGCGTTTCGTGCTAAAACAGTGGAAGCTACAACGTCAACGTACATGAGAACGGCACAGAAAAAGCGAAATGCTGTGAGATCGGTACTCATGGGATGGGTGTTGCCTGGAATAGGCTGAGAGAAGCCCTTGGTTAGAGATGAGATGACATCAGGCCAGTCTTCAGCCTTGGGTACAAGTTGTTGGAAGAGGGCTATGGCAGCGTCCAGGTGGAGCTCCCAATGTTCCATGTTGCCAATGGAGACGTCAAAGACCAGGAGCTGCATGATGCTTTCCATGACCCTGGCGCTTTCTTGCAGGTTGCCCTGAATGCCCTGGGCATTGATGGTAGCCATGTCTTGTTGAAGCTCCTGAAGAGCCATTTCCTGGCGGTTTTGGAGCTGGTGCCACAGCTGGAGAGTTGTGTCGCCGTGATCTGGATTTTGGAGGTTGTATAGAGCGGCAAAGAGGTAAGACGAGAAGCTGGTGGCCGTGTGGCAAAGCGCTTTATTGTGTTGCAGAAGAGCAAGCAGCCAGCCTCGGCCGCCCTCGAGGATTTTAGGTCGGTAGTGAGGGAAGAGATATGGGAATACGTAGTCCATGTAGATTACCACTAAGTAGGTGGACTGGTCGTCCTGGGGAGGGGCTGGAGGCTCTGCCTGCATCTGGGGAGGCGAGGACATGGAGCACTCGGAAGGCTGGGTGTGCATGCCGCCACTAATATGGGACGAGGTGGGTGTGCTTTTGGAGCAGGGCGAATCGGTATTCATGCCCGACTCCTCGTCTGGGTCGAGTTCCATAATGGAAAAGCCACTCGGAACCCAGTCGGGATCAACAGACTCTACCCCTCTATTTCGATGGCGATCGGCTAGCGGCGCCTTAGAATAACAAGAAGGCGAAACGGCAGAAGCGCTCTTATGGCTGTTGTCGTAGGTGGGGCCATTGCGACTCGGACTAGCCATCTTGGATGGGACTGGTGGCGGAGCAGAAGGGTGGGAGGAGGGTAATGGCGGCATGGGTGGTAGTGGCGGTAGTGGTGGCGGCTTTTGCTGTTGGTTGTGATGCAGGGAGTGGGAGGAGTGGGAGTTGTGGGAGCGGTACATTGACGACAAAGACACAGAGGACTGGTTATTAGATGCAAGGCCTGCAAAACGCCCGCGATAGATGGAGCTGGCATCATTGTCGTGATCGAGCGGCGCTATCTGTGAGCCGTTGCGATGTTTCTTTTCTCGACGGACACGGGCCTGTATCTTAACCTCGGCCTTGACCTGCTCAGCGCGGGCAGCCTGGCGGGGGCCGTTGTCCATCCAGTCGGGCTTCTCTTCGCTGTAGAGACACTGGATTTCGAGCTGCCCGCAGTTGTCGCAGATGGGACGGCGCTCATCGCACTTTTTGCGTCGCAAACGACAAGTCCAGCAGCCCTCAGAGCTCCTCGTCTTAGAGGGCATGAGATTCCTGAACATTGCAGTAGCCATGGCGCCGGACGCAGGAGCACACAAGCATGCAGCAAGGTATTATAAAAGGTGACAACAGGCTGCGGTTAGGGGGTGAAGGCTGGATGATGAAGTTGGGTAGGAAGATGAACACAGCGGAACGAAGGAGGAGAAAGAGAAAAAAGAAAGAAAAGTAAGCGAAGTCCCCGAACATTGATGAGCAAAGAAGGGAAGAAAAAGGAATGGAACGACAAAGGAGGAAGAAAAAGAAGGAATTAAAAGGAATTAAAATAAACATAAATAAACATAAATAAGGCAATATAAAGAGCCCCCGGTTCCCATACAGTCGGTTTCAGTGCCAAGGCAAGCTTGTGTCTGCCAATGTAGAGCCAGAACAGAAGCAGCAAAAGCCACGATTTGATTGGGGGCTTTTCCTGTTCCTTTGTTTACCGAGGGCTTTCCTTTGTTATGTCAGAGGAAGGGGATTTCGATGCGATGGGGGTGTCAATTCGAAGACGATGACGATGCTAAGAGTTTCTAAAAAGAAGGGAGCAGGGGGACGGGGGACGGGGGAAGGGGGAAGGGGAGGACAAGGAGGACGGCGGCGACAGCGACTACAGCGATTACAGCGATTACAGCGACTACAGCGACTACAGCGACTACAGCGACTACAGCGACTACAGCGACTACAGCGACGACGACGAGACAGTGGATGAGGGACGAGCAACGAGCGACGAGCGACGAGCAACGAGCGACGAGCAATGAGGGACGAGCAATGAGGGACGAGGGACGATAGACGGTGGATGATATAACAGCAAGAAGACGAGACGACAAGCCCAGGAAACACGAGAACACGGAAATGAAGCAAAGTCTTAAACAAGGTGCCTGGCCTGGCTTTGTCTACCTAATTCCGCTGCGCATCCAAAACATCATCTGCGGCTATTTTTAATTGCCTAACTAGTTGCCAAACAAAGTTGAAAGGCCGTGGGCAAGATCCCAAGAATTTGAAATCAAACCATCGTCGCGGGCGAGAGTCAGGCCTGGCCAGCCAGCCTCAGCTCCGCCTCTTCCCCTTCATTCCCATCTTCTTCAAGCCCATGGCTAGCAACAGAACACCCACAACTACAGCGCTAGCGCTGTACAGTCCAGCCAGCGCTCTCTCCTCACAGCTCATCATTCCTCCTGCTTCGAGTAAGCTAGCAAACTCCCTTGCTCTCGGACCTCTTCTTCTCCCCAACAGTCACCCCACAGACTTCCAACTTTGACCAAGACAGGGGGGACAGCCAAATCGCAATCAGCCACAGCGGCCTACCCCCAATGGCCCTCTTCCAGGCTCCTCTATGGACCCTGAAGCGGATTGTGTATCTCTTGGCCTTCTAATCCCGATGCTGACGCCGACACTTGGATCCTTGCGCACGGCACAGACATCCAATCCAACAAGCCCTGCGTCTCTGCGTCTCTGCGTCTCTGCGTCTCTGCGTCTCTGCGTCTTCGCGTCTCTTGTCCCTCGTCTTTGTGTCTCTGCGCCTGCATCCATCCCTATCCCTACGCCTGTATACCTACTACCTACCTCTATATCACTGCCTTGTCTTATCGATCTGTTTTCTGCCTCTGCTATTGCCCAAAATGCCTGCCATATCCGGCTCTCTCCAACCCTTGACTTTTGCCTCATCCCCTTAACACCTCGTCTCCATCGTCTTCCTCTTCCCCTTCCTCTTCCTCTTCCTCTTCCTCTTCCTCTCTATTCCCTCCTACACCCTCCCTGTCAGCCCCTCCCTGCTTTCTCTTCGGACTCTAGTCTAGTGCATGCTACATACCTCCCAGTTCCACCCAGATGTTTGAGGTTCCTTCATCAGATGTTCTTTTTTTACCTTCTGTCTTGCTCCATGTTCTTCTTCCCCATCTCCTTAACCTGGTGCAACTCTTGTCTCATATGCTTCTCTTCTACTCGATCATACTGTTTGTTTCTTCGCTGGCTGAATCAGTCCCAAGCAAGTCTCTACTCTCTTTCCCCAGATGCCATAGCCATGCTTGCTTCCTGATTGTGGAGGAACTCGCCATCCTAGGCGGCCCTTGGCTCTGAACTTGGGCTGGCTTGGTCTAATCTTAATTACTGCTCAAAAACTTGTCAACTACCACCACCCTTACTTTCCGTCACTGGCCTGCCTGCCCCCTATCTGTCACATGGCTGCTCCCTTCTTCTCCCTTCCCTACCCTTCCCTTCCTTTCCCTTTCCTCGCCTCCCCTTCCTTTCCCTTCCCTTCCCTGATGACACCTCCAGCGCTTGTGCCCCAAACTGAACATCTAATACTACTGAGACCAGAACATAACTACTCGGGGCCTTGGTGCCCTGGTGTTGTCTTGGCCACGGCCATGTAGTGAGGTTGTTTCCTTTCCCCCGTCCGCCCATACATTATATTATATAAGCTCAGACCAATTCGAATTTCGTCTGGTTTCTCAGTGGAATATTAGCAGCTCGCATTCCCAGCAGCAGCTTTGAGCCATGACGATTTGTCCGCTCTGCACGAGCCAAAAGCTGACGAGCTGTAACCTGTTTAGACCAGCTGTTGCATTTCGTATGACATTTTCGCTAACTAGATTGTCATATCGCCTCCCAAAAAGTCAAGTCACTATTCGCTGTTCAAATCGTCGGCCTTGGTCTGTTAACCTTAAATTCGTTTCTATCAATCAGTGTTCGTTCCGGACTGTTACAGGCTGTTGCAGACAATTCAATTCATGGTATATGTAATATAATATCCCAGCTGCACCACATGGCTAACAGCTTGGATATATGTTGCAGAAAAGAGCACACCTAGAACGAGACAAGTGACTGGCAAAACCTTCCAAAAGTAACAAACAAAAGCACGCAGTTCAAGGAAAGACAAACAAAGGCAGCGAGCAAGGTAATGTGCATGTGCAAAATCATGAAGAAAAAAAAAAAGAAATTGTGGAAGAGATTTTTCTCCTTTCCCTCATTCCTTCATCCCCAAAGTTTCCATTTCCAATGGTAAGAAGAAAAGAAGCAACCCCTCATCGTTTTTGTTTTTGGTCGTATGGGAATGTTCTTTTGTCATCGGTAGACTCACGTCGTCAATCGTCATCTGCGATCGTCGCCGCCGATTCGCTCGAGTGCCTCTAGCATGACAACAGAGTTGCCACGAATAGCCTGCAAACCAGTATGACGTTAGCATGTAATCTCATTCTTCGGTGTCATATGGGCGTTCATACCACCATTCCGAGGGGCACCTTCTGGCCACCATCCTTTTCCTCAAATGCCTCGTCTAGCACAATGTTCAAGAAGACCTATAGTCCATGTCGTCCCCCGGTTTAAGTCGTTAGTTTATTGCTTCCCCGCATCAAGCCAAATTCGCGCAGTTGTGCACGTCTTAGCATTAGAACAACATACATCGTAGCCACGTAGCACACCAACAACCTGGCGGCTACCATTTAGCTGGACAAACAGTCTCTTGTCGAGGTACTAGCCAAAGGAAAAGGACATGCGTCAGTTAGCCATGTCACATCACCAGAAGTGTCTCGGCACAGGCACAAGCAAAGATGCAAGTAAACATACCTTCTTCAATTCGGGTTGTGCGGGAGCCATTGTGAGTTCGTGCTGCTTTAGAGTGTGCAAAAAGCTGTGATGCAAATGGTCAAGTTAGGGTCGTTCTGGGCAGGGCAAGGCAAGGCTGAGGTTCCTCAAGCTTCGCCAAATCAACAGCCTATGCCATTACAAGGCGGTGACAGGCACTCAAAAAAAATCAGGTCACGTGCTGATAAGATAAGGATATGCTGTACATCCTTCATCATCAATTACAACAATAACCTGAGCTCTCGTTAGTACTAGACTAGATGAATCTCCTCTACATCTTGTTGTCCATATATTTCTACGCCCCTTCATCGCTTTCTACTGCAAATATTCATTACAACATGAGCTCGTTTGGTTTCAAGAGAAAAGCCCGTATTATCAAGACGGATCATGCCAACGAGGATGAGGAGTCCTCAGAGCAGAACGAATCAGGTAAATTCTCAACCCACGGCAGCAGGCTTGACAAGGAAACATTTTCAAGTGCGCCCAAGCTGATGATTATTCTCTGTAGCGCACATAGTGCTAACATGATACGTTCCTACTGCACCCTATAGAACAGCCCGTCTTTAAGCCCGTGCGAAAGCCCAACCGTCAGACTAGTCTTCGTCGAGACACAACAGAAACGATAGGTTCTTCAACAACACCCATCGACTCAACCAACAGCAACATCCCCGAGCCAATCAACGAGGATGAACATGACGGCCCTACCATTTTTCGGCCAGTTGCAGCCCGGCAAAACTCTCTCAAGCCCAAACGACGACCAAAAAATTCGCGTTTGTCCTTTGGCGGAGTTACTGGCGGAAATGACGCCACCGAAGATGACGGGCCAGTAGTGGTTACAACTGCTAAGAAAAACACTCTCAGCGCTCGCGCGCAAGAAAACAGCGCCCTTAGGCGCAATGTTATATTAAAGGGACTGCCTGTCCGGTCCATGGATGCCGATGAGGACAGGCCAATATACAGCAAAGAGTACCTAGAGGAGCTCCAAAACTCGACGCCAGTCACTCCTCAGAACATATCATTGCAAGGCTCATCGCTCGGGGTCGATGAGATGGAACTAGACTCTACGGAGCTTGAAGGCGCAGTCATTGTAACCACTAGCGACCTACAACCAAAACCAGAAGCAACAAGGATTTTGACAGAAACCGAGATTCGTGAAAGAAAAGAACGGCGTGCTCGTTTAGCACGAGAAGGGGATGGCGATGACGTCGATGAGAATGAAATTATACAGCTAGATCAAGATTCCGATGGCAACGACGGCTCCATGCTGTCAGTCCTCAGACGCCGCAAAAAAGAGAACAATACCCGGCTCGTGCGTGAGGATGAGGACCTCGGCGAGGGCTTCGATAGTTTCGTTGAGGACGGCGGCATTGCGCTAGGTCGCAAAGCCGAGCGCGAAGCACAAAAACGCCGCAAGCGCGAGATTGCTGAGATCATTAATGCCGCCGAGGGCAATTCATCTGATGACTTGTCCGACGAGGAAGCCCAGCGACGCATTGCCTTTGAAGCCGCCCAGTCACGAGCAGGCATGGAAGGCTTAGAAAAGCCTACCCAAAAAGCTGCGGATCGCGATAAAATGCTGCAGCAGGTCCCGTCACGGTTAGCGCCCATTCCTACTTTGGCTGCTTGTACGGCGAGCATCAAGGAGCGGTTAGTGTCGATGCAGCGTGAACTGGCACTCAAAAGCCAGCAGGTAGCTGATTTGCGACAGGAGGAGCAGAAGATTCTCGCGAGAGAAACCGAGGTACAGGCCCTTTTAGATGAAGCAGGAATGAAGTACCAAGCCGCACTAGGCAAGATTCCCAGGTCCAAGGACGGTCCGGGACAGAGTGATGCAGACGCAATTGATGGTGTCTTAGGGTCGGGAAAACAAATCACGACAGGCCATGCGCTAAATCAGTTCGCAATGGAGAGAGGCCTGGAGAGTATGGGAAGCGAAGGCCAAACCCAAGACGAAGAAGGCTACATCTCAGGCTCATAGGCATTCAGAGTCCGTAGGCAATTCCGAATGGTTAGCACCACGACAGACAGGAAGGGGCTGTACTTAACGAATGTATATAAACGCATAAACTCTAGAACAGAATGAAGACAGCCGGATCACAAAAACACAAACCCGCATACGAGTAACCAGGAACATGGCAGACAGGAGCCTCAACGGCCACAAAGGCTTGTATATGGCGTCACACCTGGATCTCGTTCAAACACAAAGGACGCCTTGCCAAGAGAAAGGAAAAAACAAAAACAAAAACAACCAAGCAAAGACAGGACAACAACTTATGATATAGTGTCGAGAAAGAAGAAAAAAAATGGCGGCCCTTGTGTTGCCATGATACAAAATATACGGCAACCTCCAAGCATTCGGCTCAACTATACACTCCCCCACTACCCGCCCTCGTAGGGAAGCCATGGGTCAGGCGGGTCATTATCTCCAGATAGGTTGGTTCAAAAAGCTTATTTCTTAGCCACGCCAGCACCAATGACGCCAGGCAACGGCTCCTCGCCCACCTGGAAGAGAAGGCTAATAGAAAAGGCCAGGATGCCAACCATGGCAATAGTAAAGCCGACAAACAGCGCAAACGGCGTGCTGTAGTCGAGCTTCTCACAAGCCTTGCCAGCATAGCCAGTAGTTGATCTCTTGCCACCCTCCTTGACACTAACGCAGTTGCACACGAAGCAAGCTTCGCCAACATCTTTGCCCCAGCGGTTAACACAGATGCCATTACCGCTGCACGAATTGGTGCCGTTGCTGCAAGCTTCGGCATCCTTGAAGCATTCGGGCACATCCTTGGACGAGACAAACAGAGCGCCAGGAGCAGGCTTAGCAGAAGTGCCAGCAGAGTTGGTCTTGGGGGTCTCGTTGGTAGGTTGAATCTTATCGGTCATGACGGCCTCCGCAACCTGACGGCGGCGAAGTTCGGTGGCGGCCGTATCCCAGCTGTTGAGTTTCGAGGAACGAGCCGACTCGGGGAAGAAAACAAAGACAGATTCCATCTCGCCACTAGAAGCCAGCCCAGCCAACTTGGGAATCACGCTCTGGAGAGTCGAGAGAAGAGTAGCATCCTAAAGAGCAGGCAAGAAAGAAGTAGAAGTCAGATAATTAGTCTCAACCAAAACAGTCCATATGTTATCTTACCTTGTTAGCATCAAATCGTAACAGGGACGAAGTTCCGTGCCAGCAAGCAGCCGACAGCGGGTTCACAGCCTCGCTCAGCTCGCACTTCTTTCCAGCGTTAGCAGCAGGATGCTCGCGGACAAGCACAGAATTGGCCATAGACGACGGGGGGTCCGAGACGGTAAATGCTGTCTTTAGCCCTGCGAGCTGGGCTGTCTGTTCAATCTCGGCATCGGATAATCCCTCAACAAGCACAACCAGCTGCGAGGCATCTAGCTGCACGCCAGTCGACTGGCTATTAACATCACCAGTATAGGCAGACGGCTCGCCAAACAACGGCTTAGGCGCACGGCCGAAGGCATTGATAGCGGCAATTGCAGCCTCACGCGATGCCTCGTCGATGCCATCGCTCAAGAAGACATTAGGCGTGTTGAGTCGCTGCTCTAGAATCAGGCGCGCTGTTTGCACGTTAACGGCTGGTGGAGTGTTCTGAGAGGCTAAGAGCGCAGCCGATGCTTGTTGGGGGTGTTGCTGCAGAATGTATGCCGGTGCTCCAGATAGCGCGGCAGAAGTAGTGCCTAAAAGGGCGACAAAAGCCGACATTGACGACCACATCGTGAAGTATGATTTTCGGGTTGGTAGCGATGATTGACGATGAAATTCGACGAATTAGTGACTTTGCAAGCTAGCTCGCAATGCCTCGGTGATGATTCGCGTTTAGGGGGGGAAGAACAAAAAAAACAAGAGACACAGCAATGGCCAAGATCAGACAGGAAAATCAGAGGCCACAATAAATCGACAATTAGCTGCTCTAAAGTATTGAACAGAGAGACTTGCTACTAGAATGCGGCTTTTCTTGGTGCTGCGCGAGCAGTTCGTGTGGGTCCCTATTTCTCTAGGGTTATATACCCTTGTTGGATCTCTGTAATTTATTTGACTGCGCCACGAGCAACGATCACAGCAGGTTCATGTTATGTTATCACCGGTTATTTTGCTGACACAGCCTCTATTGGTACATTATTTCAAAAAAGATTAAAAAAAATAGAAAAGAAACCTGCTCCCCCTTCAAAGCAACTACACAGATATAGTACAATTTACCAACACCACCACTGGTGTGTCGGCCTACACAGACCTTCTACGTGGTTGTAGATGGTACGTCTCGAGCTGCGCTTCGGTAATCTTGCTTGGGCTCTTCGCAAACATATCCTCGCCCTTCATATTCTTTGGGAATGGGATCACGTCCCTAATAGATGAGGTGTCAGTCAGGAGCGCAGATAATCTATCAAACCCAAAAGCAAATCCGGCATGGGGCGGGCAGCCAGACTTAAGAGCATTCAACAGGTGGGAAAACTCAGCAATGCCCTCGGGCTTCATCTTGAGGATATCACGCATAACGAACTCCTGGACTTCGGCCACGTGAATACGCCTGCTACCACCGCCTAGCTCGGTACCATTAAGAACAAGGTCGTAGTGATCCGCTTTGGCACGCAGAGGTTCGCTGAATAGAAGCTCAAAGTCTTCTTCGGCCAGCGGCGCGGTAAACGGATGGTGGGTTGATGAAAACCCAGCTGTACCGCCCTGGCCTGGGGCACTATCTTCCCCAGAGGGCGTGAACAACGGGAAGCCCACAACCCAAAGGAAGCAAAACGCATCGGGCTTTTTAATCAGCCCCTTCTCCACGGCCGAATTCCAAAGCATCGACCGTATTTCCCCCATAGCTGTTGAGCCGCCTTGGAACATCTTGTCCTCGCGAGCTTGAAGCAAAACAACATCGCCTGGCTCAAGACTATTAAGCCCGGACTCGGGGCTAGCTTGGGCCTCAACAGCTTCTAGCCCACCAGGGCCAAATGATGAAAATCCGCACATGGGAAGCCGAGGGTTGTAAACAATTGCCGTAGGCGCCCCTGCCCTGTTGTTTTTATATTCAGCGGGTAGATTTTCCAGAAACTCGTAAACAAATTTGCGGACTTCTTCCTCCTCGCCATTGTCAAATCGGACTGTCCAAGCCTCGACAGCGGGCTTTTCAAGATCCGAGATCATGCTAGCAAAATCGCGACTAACGAGATGCTCAATCCGGGCGATCTAATAAATAGTCAGGAGGGTTGTTTCTTTGCGCTATGGGTGGTATCGTGTAGGCTTACTTTGTTAGGAATCCGTAGATCAGGCTTGTCAACTCCATACCACTGCATGCACTCCTGGTATGTGAGCCGTGGGAATGCCTTGTCGGGCATTGGCTGGATCTCAGCTGTTCTCTCAGCATGGTCCGAATCCTTAAATATGGGTATCATAGCACCCTCCATATCAGCCCTCACAAATCTCTGTCTCATCTCTTCCCATACACCACGAATCATGACTTCAATGTCAGACATGACATCGCTTCCCGTTGCAAAGGCCTTTTCCATGTCAAACTGCGTGAACTCTGGCTGTCTATCCGAGCGCAAGTCCTCGTCGCGAAAGCATCGCGCAAACTGCCTATAGCCACGCAATCCAGATGCCATCAAGACCTGTTTGTATTGCTGGGGACTTTGTGGGAGGGCATATGCCTTCCCTTTGGTACGTGTGGGCACGAGAAACTCACGAGCGCCTTCGGGTGTCGACTTGAACAGCATGGGTGTCTCAATATCGGTATATCCAAGCTGGTCAGCTTGTCTTCCAAGCACATTCTTGAGCCATGAGCGGAACTGCAGGCGGCGGCCATATTCAGGCTGGAAACGCAGTTGTAAATGGCGAGACTGCGGGGGGAACTTCACACCCTTGGAGACAATTATGCTCTTATCAAATGGATTCAGGCAGTGTATCGACTGCAGCTGCAGCTCCCTAGTGTCCGGCTTCCCGTTTGCACCCGCTTTAGAAACCAAGAGGCCAGTTACTGAGACAGAGCTGTGGGCGGGAATGCGTTTGAGCTCGGCATGGCAGTCAGTTCCCTTGCCGGAAACAAGCGACACTGACTCCCCATGGCCGATGGTGAGATCTACAAATGTCACTTTGGGGGTATCACGGCGCTTGCCCAGGAAGCCGCTGATAGTAACAGGCTGCTGTGTATTGGGCTTCAGTGTGTGGAGATCAGATTCTTTAGGCAGGTAAACTAGCGACATTGTCAGTAAGAATAAGGGCGCGGAGGCTTTTCCCACAGTATGACTTACACAGCGACTTGTACTTTGACCGAAGATGCTGGTAAGATTCGCCTCCAACGGTCTTTTCGGGGCATGCTGCAGTAGCAGAGAGATATCTAACATTTAGCTGCGTCACAGAAGGCTGTACAAGCCGTTTCGACGACTGCAGAGCTACTGAGCGCGAGCCTATATGCAGGGCAGTTCGACGCGGTATCATTTTTAGGCAAATCCTAAAGTCTCAGAGGATCTACAGAGACTGCTCGAGATGACGAGCAAAGCATTGTTGAACAGCATTACCATGAGCGAGCTTCGATAACTATTAGGGTTAGTATCAGCCTAACATTCTGGCAGCTGGCTGACAGCTGGGCCATAGTGGGGCATCAAAACTCTTAAAAAGCTTCGAAGCGATCGCGACGATGGAAAAAGTTTCTTTCTTCTTCTCTTCATCCCTTCCAATTCAAATAAATGTAAGTGCCACCTTTACAGCAGCACTCGCGTTGCATTCAATATCATCATTTGCCGCATGAGACGCACTACTAACAGCGCACCTCTCTACAGATGATGAAAGCCTGGTGTAGTAGATGACAAGATCCCACATTCCAGATCTTCTGTAACCCTCCCTTCGGGGCTTCAGTGGTTTAAGCTGTGAAGGATGATGGGTATCGTGATATGTGCGTCCAGCACACCGACCTTGTTACTCATGGACGCGAAGAAAGGCAACTCTGATTCTTTTTGATAACGGAAGGTTTCCCAAGGTAGGCGAATATTAGTTTGGTTCCCGATGACTGCAGTCAAGTGGCTGTGGCCGTCACACTCTAAATATAAAGCATAAAACCGCCAGCCAGCCAGCCCCTTCGTATGTGCCATTATGGGAATGCAGCAAGACTGCGGCCACAACGGACAGGATGGGGCTGTTGAAGAGGCGCATCAATTGTGTATCACTAGTCAATACAAAAATACCATCAAGAGCCATGCTTGGCAGAAAATATCGACCCTGACCGCCTTGACTGTCACAGGCAGAAAAAGTTTGTGTATGTATGCATATGTACATGGATGTGGGGCTAGTAGTGAGTATGGGTGCCAAGGGGAATAAATATAGTGGCTGGCTGCCAAATGAATGCAAATAAATGGAGGAAGACCTGCAAGCAAACTCTTGGCATAAACATGCGTTATGGAATAAAAACCGGTGCGTGGTGCAAAGACTGTAAGAAGGCCATGACAAGCCATCCATCCGTTCACTGGCCAAAGAAAAGCCGCTGCACGCAGACGAAATAGTTCTGGAATGATGTCGTAATAGCGACAAGGGCCAGCAGCTCTGAGCAGGAATTTATTTACGTGCAGTTCGTGTCATGTGCTAGTTTTATCTGCCAGATAGTCTAGGTGCTTTAAGAAACCCTAACAAGCAACGAAGGCGAAAGCCGTGGAAGAAAAGAAATAGGCCTCTGACGCGTGCCTACCCTAGGCTTCACATTTGCATAATGCTGTAGGCTTGTGCTGCCTTATTCTCTGGCCATCCGCTACTCCGTGACCTTGACTAATTTTTTCTCTCATCGTGAGTGACGAGACAAGGCTGAAGAAGGCTTTTTCTCTTCATATGCATTCTTACCTGTCTATCGCACCAAATCCAACGAGACTCTCCCAGTTGTCAAATTGAATCGCACAGTATCGTACTGCATCTTACCATCTTCCAAATATCCAGCAACGAGCCAAGAGGGATTGCTCGGCTCCACGACTGCATTAAGCCTGTCCAAGACTTATTGTCGTTAGGCTCAAGTCGTTGCTCAGTTTTCCTAGCCAGCCAGCTAGCTATCATTTATTACGCCAAAAGCCCTGTCGAGATCTTATCAAACCCATTGTGCCATAGTAGCCGGATCTACATACATTTTATCCTTCTCTTGTCTTTTGTGGCTTATACTCGAGACGGTTCATTGATATTCTTTTCCTTTTCTATCGTACGTCCCAGTTCCCGCAAGATAAAACTTGTTTGTGTGCACGTTGGCGCTGTGCTTGTGCTTGTGCTTGTGCTTGTGCCCTCTATCTTATTATCTCTCTCGTCTGTCTCCCCTTCCACAACTATCCCCTCCTTTTGGGATTGCTGTTTCCTTGTGACGCCGTCTGTTGCTACTTCTCTCGGCTGTGTCATATTTGGGTGCTCGACCTTGTCCTTGAATTTGCATTCTGCATTCTGCATTCTGCGTTCTGCGTTCTGCATTCTGCACTCTGCACTCTGCACTCTGCACTCTGCACTCTGCACTCTGCACTTTGCAGGGCTGGTCCTATTTGCTGTATAGCCTTTTTTCCCTTTGGTTGCCTGTCCTTGTTCTGGCCTAACTTGCTGATCTGACTGTGACTTGACTCCCATTTTAGGATCCTGGCAAGCCCTTTTCACATAGCCTCTCTTTATCTCGTGTGATTCAGCAGAACAAGTTTATTAAGCTTGGGGACAGGCATTTTCGCTTTCTCAATCTGGTTTGCCTTGCTGATATCACCTGCCTATCCGTCGCAGCAACGTACCCAGTTTCCCAACAACAAAAAACCCCCAAGCCAAGCCTCTCTCTCGTAATTGCAATCGTGCCATTGTCCCTTTGCCTCTTTTCTTGGCCTCTTCTTTCTTGTGAACCAAATCTCCGACCCTTCTCACTATATCCATACCCTGCGACGTACCAAGGGCGCTCGCTGTTTCCCGCATTCCACGTTATTCGCCTCTGAAACGACCCCTGAACAGCCCTTTTTGATACAAGCTAGTCGGTCCTAGCCCTCACTACTGAGCTGTGAAGCTACAGTCAGTTTGTTGGTGTTGTAGGAAGAACAATAGCCACAGGCGTACACACATCGACTGGGCTTCCTACTTCTGTTTTGCATCACGATACATCGGTCCAGATAGCCAGCGTTGTCTTTATCTCCAGCCCAAAACTGCTTCTTTTGCGATGGCTAGCTCTTTCGAAAAGGCCGTCAAGGGCGCTACCAAGATCAAGGTATGAATCACGCAATCCAAACATTGCAAACCTACTGCTGCTTTTCCCTTGACATTGAAATGTCCCATTTCCGCAAAATAGCTAACCAGCAACCTTTGCAGGCAGCACCACCCAAGACGAAATACATCGAACATATCATACGGGCAACATACTCCGGCGAAGCCGGCGTTGGCGAGGTCTTCCGGGCGTTGACATTCCGCCTGCGCGAAACAACATGGACTGTCGTCATCAAGAGCTTGATTACAATCCACTTCATGATAAGGGAAGGCCAAGCTGACATGGCTTTGGCCTACCTGTCGCGCCACAGGAATATTCTCATCACCAGTCCCTACAATAACGGTAAGCTCTTGACAATTGATTCTTCTCCATAGCCTAACATCGCATCCCTAACACTCTGCTACCTAGGCCACTCCCACGGCCGGACGATCAGCCAATATGCCCAGTATATCTCTAAACGAGCACAATCGTTTCGTGAAACAAAGGTTGATTGGGTGCGATGCAAAGAACCTCGCCTCGAAAAGCTCCCCGTTGATAAGGGACTCTTGCGTGAAACCGAAAGTGTACAGGCTCAGCTTACCGCTCTGTTGGACTGCCAGGTTATGGATGATGAACAAGACGAAATCAACATCACTATTTTCCGCCTCCTCATCTTGGATCTCTTGGCGCTTTTCCAGGCTGTCAATCTCGGCATGATCAACATTCTTGGTATGTTTTTAAACCTGTGCCATATCACTAACCGCTAGGCCGATCTAACGCATAGTTTTGTTTAATAACAGGCAACTTTTTTGAAATGTCCAAAACCGACGCCGAGCGCGCCCTCGCCATATACCGTATTTTTGTCGAGCAAACTGATCTTGTTGTTGGATATCTCAACGTTGCACGCCAATATGAACATTTCACCAGAGTTGAGGTTCCCAAGCTCAAGCATGCGCCTGTGCATCTTGGTCGCCAGCTCGAAGAGTATCTCAAAGACCCCGACTTCGAGATTCACCGCCGTCAGTACATTGCTGAGCAGGCCAACAAGAAAAACAAAGCCAATAAAAGTGGTACAAACTCGGCCCCCTCGCGATCTCCCGAAACTAGCACCATCCCCGACTTTAATAGACCAAAGACGTCTGCTGGCCCTGCAACCACAAAGCCTGCCGCTCAACAAGCTCCAGCCCTACCCACGCAGAATTTGATTGATCTTTTCGATACTATTGAACAGAACCAGACAGTGCAAACCATTGCCCAGCCAAGTGTAGGTGGGCCCCAGGTGCCGATTTCCACTGGCTTCCAGACACAACCAAATGGCTTCGCTCAGAATAGCATGATGTTCCAGCCCACTGGTGCGACCACAAACCAGTTCCAGGCCCAAAACTTTGCGGCTCCTGCAAATATTCCTATGACTACTGGCGCTGGTTTTGGTGGCTTTACTTCCCAACCACAGACCCAGCTTCCACAAATGCCACAAGCCTATCAAACTACTGGAATGCAGGTGCTACAAACCGGCCCTCCTGCGTTTGGCCAGCAGCTCCAACAACAACAAGCAATGCAACTACAACAGCCAAATGTGCAAATGCAACAGCAGCAACAACAACCCCAACCTCTGGTGCCTATGGCCACTGGCACCAACCCCTTTAGACAATCTATGATGCCACCACCACCTTCGAGCCCCAAATCTACAAACCCCTTTGCGCGCAACCAGCTTAATAGTCAGGCCATGAGTGGCGTGTCCCTCAATGCCACCGGGGCTTCTGCCGGAGGATTCGGAGGTGCTCTATCTCAACAAACGCCTATGGTTACTGGCACTAATCCATTTGCAAAGCCTGCCGGACTGATAGCTCCCCAGCAAACTGCGGCGCAAACAGGCTTGACGCCCCAGGCTACGGGAAGCACCAACCCATTCAGACAGTCAATGATGCCGCAGTCCACCGGTTGGCATCAGCCGCAAGCTACTATAGGAGGTGGCTTGGACCAGCTGGGCACCATACCTGTGTTTCCCCGCCAAGGGCAGTAGAATGGTTAGTTAAGATGAGTAGTGGGAAGAGGGGCTGTCGCATATATGGTGGAATTGACATATAGAGATGAGGGTATGTTTACAAACAGTTGTCCCTGGAATAGGATGCCGGGCCGCCTGTCCAACCTTGACCCATATCTGTAGCAAGAGGTACTTGATCATTTGAGACGTGATCCCACTGTATACTTTTCTTGAGTGGTCAACGTTGCCTGTTCTCTTATATTTACCCTTCTCTTGCCGGTTTTCTTCTTCTTTCTTCCTATTTCTTTCCTTCACTTTACCCTCAACCTTTTTTTTCTTTTTTTTCTAGCAGCGTTGGCGTTTCAATCTGGGTTTGTTTCAAGTTTGATTATCACGGGTTTCGATGAAGACTTAGAACTGCATTAATTCAAAGAACCTTTATGTAGATCATTTTTTCACTCCGAGGCAATCTTGCGCAAAGGGAGGGTTTCTGTCTAGATTATGTAAAATATAAACAAACAAAACACCATAACTCCGTGTTTCATAAACATTAGACTAGTCATCACATGGCAAACAAACAAACAAAAGAGAATACGCCTTTTAAGATGATGCAGCAGCAGCTGGGGCTTCAGATACTTCCGCCTCTGCCTCTGCTACTGCGATCTCAGTAGGTTGTTCTTCTTCAACAAAGACAGCAAGGCCAGCAAAAGCCTCGAACATGGCGCGTTTGATATATTCATCAGCGTTGTATCCGCCGACGCGGAACTCGTCCTTAGCCCTGGCAGCGTTAATCCATTCGTTGTGGTACGCCCTGGGCTCGTGCATATGGAAGCGCAACGGGTTGAGATCCAGTCCGCCAAATGGATCATACGGCTTCGATGTGTCGTCAAAGTCGGCTCCCCGACGCTTCTTCTTGTCCTTGAGACCGCGGATAGATAAGGCCGAAGCCGTGCTGCCCACACCGCCGTGTGCGCCCACACCCGAGTCCTTGCCACGTTTCTTGAGCGCAATGCGATTCAGCGCCTCGGTAGCCTTGCCCATTTCACCATTAGCAACAGCGTTCAGCTGCTCCTCGCGTAGCTTGCGCTCGGCTGCCTTTTCAGCCTGGTCCTCCTGCTGAGCTTGTAGGCGTAGTTGGCGCGAGCGCTCTTGCTCGGCCTGCTGATTCTTGCGAGCGCGCTCTTCGGCTTCGCCGCGACGACGGCGGTTGGCTTCGATTTCGGCCTTGTGTGCATTCTCCCACTCTATCAGCTCACCCTCAGCCTTGATGCGGGCGGCTTCGACGCCAGAGACCATATCGGCAGTTAGATCTTCAACACGCTCGAGGTAGTCATTAAAGTCGCGCAAGGTCTCAAAGTCGCCTTCACCCTTGTTAAAGATGGCGGCGACACGCTTGCGGATGTCACACTCGCGTTCTATGGTCAGGTCGTTGAACCATGGTTGGCGAAAGCCCTTGCGGCGGAGGGTTTTGTTGCAACCAGCATACGGACATTGATTGGGACCCTCGTTGAAGATGCGGTTGACACAGTTGGCACACATAGGGTGGTAGCATTCTGGGTTGATGAGGAACTCGAGGTCACGGTTTAGGTACCGGCTGGTCTTGCAAACCGGGCAGATATCTTCCGCCGGATTTTCGCTGCTTAAACTAGGTAATGAGCTTGTATTCCCGCTTGTCATGCGGAGGGCCGCATTTGTGGATTTTCGAGACATTATCGGGTAGATTCGAGTGTAGGTAGAGGGGCTGAAGCGCTAGAACCTGTTAGCAACCACTGTGACTGAAGCACTTTGATGCCTCCTAATACATTACATTACAATCAGCGAGCTTTATCGATAAGTAGCAATCTGTAAGGCTGACAAATTTGAAAGCTCAGGCTGTGTAAGTGGCGAGAAACTCACAGGGATAGCCCCACTCTTACTCCACCTAGCTACAAAAGTCTCAGCCTTACCACGATGACGTCTCTTTTAGCTTAGGTCTTGATTTAACCCAAACGTTTCGCAAAACGTGCTAACCAACTATACAACTCCAACTATCATCATGTCTGATAACGGTGGGTTATTGTTCCCAGTGCTCTGGCGAGCTTTATCATAGTGTATTTGCGCCATCCCTGACAGCCTTTTTAATGCTGTATAGAGCCTACTTCCGTTGAGCAAGCTGCTGCTCGTGCCCAAGAGGCTGCCGAGCAGGCTGCACTACCCTACAAATGGACGCAGACCATCGGCGATCTTGACGTTAGCTTTACTGTGCCTGGAAACTTGAAGGGGCGCGACGTGGTTGTGGATATCCAAAAGCTCAAGCTTGTAGCCGGTGTCAAGGGCCAAGAGCCTGTAATTAGTGTTAGTTCCCCGCATCGGGCTCTCCTTGGCATATAACCATCGCATGCGTCCTAACTAACGTCTTGTTTTAGGGTGAACTTCCACATGCTATTCTTGTCGATGACTCTACCTGGACACTTAGCCCTGCTCCAGACGGCACAAAGACTCTCGAAATCCACCTGGATAAGCAGAACAAGATGCAATGGTGGCCGCACGTTATCACATCGGCGCCCAAGATTGACGTCAGCAAGATCACGCCCGAGAACTCGAAGCTATCGGATCTAGATGGCGAGACCCGCTCTATGGTTGAAAAGATGATGTACGACCAGCGCCAAAAGGAGATGAATCTTCCAACCTCGGATGAGCAGCGCAAGCAGGATATCCTCAAGAAGTTCCAGTCTCAGCATCCCGAGATGGACTTCTCAAAGGCCAAGATGAACTAGGCATTGAAAGCGGCAATAGTAGACTATAGCCTATTTTCTTTCCCCAAAAATAAAGCCTACAATTATAATGAATGATACATGGAAACATGGCTCACGGCGTATGAGCAACACATCACATAGCGTATGTCTACGTTCGAGTTTATATCGTTATTAGATTTGATATATATTAGTTATTTGTATGTCCCCAGAAGGTGCTGACTTTTACTGCCGAATGCTACAAGTCTTTTACTGCTTTGAGAGCCTAGCTGCCTTAAACCTGCTTACGCGCTTCGTGCTCTCGTGCTCCTCTACCCGCTGAATAGGCAGTTCCTCTTCTACCAGGAACCCGCCATGCTGCTGTATGATGTTCTTTCTGCGCTTGTGGTACTCATCGGAAACTTCCTGTTGCAGCGTAAGCTCATCGAAGTCATCGTTAATGATAACCTTTTCGCTGGCCGGAGTTGGCTTCTCCACCACTGAAGCTGCTAAAGTCTGGCCCTGGGGCGGTGTCGGCGCCGCGGCACTGCCTGAGATTTTGTTTTCATCCAGAGAGAAGGCCGAAGGAATGGCATCGGGTGTCATAGCAGGGGCAGAAGCAGTTTGTGTTTCGGCTATGGCCTTCTTGAAGCGTGAAGCCTTCTTGTTGGCTTTCTTGCGGCGGTTTTTTGAAGAAGAGTTGCGTTCAACAATATCACCTACAGTATCTGGGAGGTCGTCATCTGTCACCTTGGGCAGCTTGGCGCGACGGGGGGTAGATTTACCACCGGGCTTTTGGGGTGCAATGTCTAGCATCTCGGCAAACCGAACAGACTTCTTGGCAGATTTTGGCTCGGCCTCAAGACTGGTAGAAGTGGCTGCTGCATCACTGTTCGGTCTAGTTGTCTTGTCGGCACTAGTTTTCCTGAGGCTAGACTCAATAGCGGGGGAGCCTGTGGGGGCTATCACAGGAGTAGTAGGAGAAGCGGAAGCAATGGAGGGAGCAGCAGGCAGCTCGTCTTGCGTCCGTACTACGATGCGGCCAATCCCCTCCTTTCCAGGCCCCTCTTCTTCGGCCTCAGACTGGGCAGAAATCTTCTCCTCTAACTGTCGCGAAAAGCGACTTTGGAAGCCAAGTTTCTTTTCCAGCTCAAGCATGTGCTGACGGTAATCGTCTGTTATGACACTATACTTGGACTTGCCAAATTCGTCGGACTCGTCGGATTCATATTCCTCATCCTCAGTGCCCCAGTCGTCGTCGTCGTCATCGCCATCCTCAATAAACATCTCTGCGACGACTGCACCAACTTCGCCCAGACCATATTTTAACATGTCTCTCCGCATTTGAGCATCGTCCTCGCATTCATTCTCAGGAATCACAGGCTCTTTTTTGGAGATTTCCTCTTGCGCCTTGGCTGAGTCCATAATATTTTGCACGCGCTGAGCAGCCCGGGGCAGGGGCGTTGGGACCTCTGACTTTGGTATAGACCTGGCATTTTCAGTGCTCTTTGCCACAGTTTCTGAGGGTGGAGACTTTGCTTGGGCAGTCGCTTTCTCTGAAGCTTTCTTGGCTGCTTTTAGCTGAGGGGAAGGAGATTCGCTTGAAGGGCTAGCGGAAAGAAAACCCTGAAGTGCCTTTTCCTTGCTAGTGTTTGACTTGAGAGGTTCTTTAGCAGAGCTAGAACTAGAGCTGGCCTCATTGGTGCTGCCGTCTAACGCAGGAAGATCTTTTACCCCGGCTTTCTCTAAAAGCTCGCGGATTTGAACGGAGTGATCGCCAGGTTTGGCCAGCCGGTAGGAAACAACATTGTCATCATCGTCTAGTTCCTCAATAATGTCTGTAAATGGCTGTCCGTCTTCGTCTGTTCCGTCAGGGTTCATGATAACAGTTGTTGCGGCCAGCTTGTTCTCTGTCGACTCAAGGCCACGCTTTAGAGAGGCAACATTCTTAGAGCCAGTGTCTATTCTCCCCTCAAGCATGCTGATTATTTGGGCATATGTCTTGGGTTTAGCGTTGCTTCCAAAGATGACGTCGAGTTCCTTGGCAGTGACGATGCGGCTGTCAAATTTTTCCTTGACTGCACGGAGAGCAGTTTGCGATTGGCGTGCATCTTCAGGGATAGCATCGATCTCTTCTTTAAGTGTCTCGTAGTCGGCATCCCATGTTCGCCAATATCCCAGAGACTGGCGTAGCTGGGAAGCTTGGTCCTCAAGTCTCTGCCGTTGACGCTCTAGGTCTAAAAAGCTGTCTCTAACTGTATCCATGGCTGGTGTAAGGGATAAAACGGGAATAAAAAATAAATGAGACCACAGGTGAGAGGCTTCGCAGTTTTTCACATGCCAAGATCATCGAATCAACCAGAACTTTGATGTTGTCAATGTCGATCATAGTTCAACCAGTGTTTGTCCGAGAATAGGCGATGAAGATTCTACGGCCCATTATACAGGTGTCATGTAGCCATGGCCACGCTTAACAAGAATAAACCCTGTCAATACATGATTCATCCAAGAATAGTAGACTGTCAGTTAACCCTTCTACAAACCCTAGCATTAGTATCTTCCGATGCACAAGTTTTGTCTTACAAAATCGCCTATATGCAGGTCTCCGTTTAGTGCTTATCGGAAGATCTTTATCAGACCAATGGTGGCTCGACAGTGTCCGTAAATGTGGGGCTTGATCGAAAAAAAAAAATCAACATGGTCCATGATAAAACTTCGGCGTCCCTCGTCTTCCTCTCTTTTCCTTCTTCCTTTCCTCTTTGCTCTTCTTCTCTCCTACGGGAAGAAGAGACATACAAATCCTCTACCACGATCGACGACGCTGGCTTTTGCTTATCTTTGTTAATTTTCATTGTCTGCTGTTCTGTTCGTGGATAGCATAATTTGTCGTTTCTTCGACCTCATCAGCCACAGCTTCGCATCTCAAACCGCCTTTTCTTTATAAACAAGAAAGAGCGCCTCGTCTCTCCTCCATTTGAATCATGTCTGCCCAGGTTCTTGACTACACCACTGCCGTGAAGGCTTTGGAAGAGTACCCTGAGCGCGATGGCTTGGACATCAACGAGCTGATGGATGCCAAGAAGCACGGCGGTCTAACTTACAATGACTTTCTGCTGCTTCCCGGCTACATTGGCTTCCCTGCCTCAGCCGTTACTCTAGACTCGCCTATTACCAAGCGCATCACCCTCAAGACCCCCTTCGTTTCCTCACCCATGGATACCGTCACTGAGCATGACATGGCAATCCACATGGCTCTGCAGGGCGGCGTTGGCGTCATTCACCACAACTGCTCGGCTGATGCTCAGGCCGACATGGTGCGCAAGGTTAAGCGTTATGAGAACGGCTTCATCCAAGATCCCGTTGTCATCAGCCGCGAGACCACTGTTGAGGAGGCTAGACAGCTGAAGGAGAAGTGGGGGTTTGGTGGCTTCCCCGTTACTGGTAAGTCGTGCGCACTCTAATGTTCACTCACTCCTCCCACCCATGCTTTCATGGCCTCTCATTTACCACTCGACTATGATGAAACAACCTAAAATATATAACTTTCGTTCCACTGAAGACGACATTAATTTGTCATGTGGATAACATATACTCTGATTCGTCACCTTTTTGCACATTTTACTCCAACAACATCAAACCCCTCACTATTTAGCTACTAACTATGGCTTCTGTGATTTCTAGAGACCGGAAAGCTTGGCTCTAAGCTGCTTGGTATTGTCACCAACCGTGACATCCAGTTTGAATTTGATAATGGCACCCCCGTCGCTAAGGTCATGACTACTAATCTGATCACTGCTCGTTTGGGTGTTACCCTCCTCGAGGCTAACAAAATTTTGGCCGAGTCCAAGAAGGGCAAGTTGCCTATTATTGATGACAACGGCAATCTGGTCTCCATGATCTCGCGCTCAGATCTGACCAAGAACCAGCACTTCCCCCTGGCGTCCAAGACCGCTGACACCAAGCAGCTCATCTGTGCTGCCGCTATTGGCACCCGTCCTGAGGACAAGATCCGTCTGCAGAAGCTTGTCGACGCCGGTCTGGACATTGTCATTCTTGACAGTTCTCAGGGTAACAGCATGTACCAGATTGAGATGATCAAGTGGTGTAAGGCCACGTTCCCTAACCTGGATGTGATTGGCGGAAACGTCGTCACCCGCGAACAAGCAGCTTCTCTGATTGCTGCTGGTGTTGATGGTCTGCGTATTGGTATGGGCTCTGGCTCTGCCTGCATTACCCAGGAAGTTATGGCTGTCGGTCGCCCTCAGGCTGCTGCTGTCCACTCCGTCAGCAGCTTTGCTGCCCGCTTTGGCGTCCCCTGCGTCGCTGATGGTGGTATCCAGAATGTGGGCCACATTGTCAAGGGCCTGTCCCTGGGTGCCACGACTGTAATGATGGGTGGTCTGCTAGCCGGTACTACCGAGTCTCCTGGTACTTCGTTTGTTTCCCGCGAGGGAAAGCTAGTGAAGTCGTACCGTGGCATGGGCTCTATTGACGCCATGCAGGATAAGAAGGCCGGTGGCGGTGGCAAGGACAGCCAGAAGAGCAATGCTGGCACTGCCCGCTACTTCTCTGAGGGTGATAGTGTTCTGGTTGCCCAAGGTGTTACGGGCTCCGTTGCCCATCGGGGGTATGTTATGCTCTCCTCCAATAGTGTGAAGTGAGAAGCCTTGTGTGAATGATTGCTAACTGTTGATTTCCATAGCCCTATTTCCAAGTTTGTCCCGTACCTGGCGGCCGGCCTCAAGCACTCGATGCAGGATGCGGGCATTACCTCTCTAAGCGAGCTGCGTTCTGGTGTTGCTTCTGGTACTGTCCGTTTTGAGCTTCGGTCAACCTCGGCCCAGGTTGAGGGCAACGTCAACATGGAGTCATACGAGAAGAAGCTGTACGCTTAAAGAAGTATGACGGAGGAGGGAAAAGAAAGAAGGAAAAGTGCAAAAGATTCAACATGAAGAAGTTTTTACGGGTTACGAAAAAAAAAGGAAACTAGGGATGAGAGGGGTGGATGGCTGCTTGTGTTTTTTTATTATATATATTTCTTTTCTTGGGGTTCTCAGCAGTACATAGAACAAGATCAAGTACAAGAACGTCTACTTGTACCAGAACACTCTCGGTTTTTTTTTTTTTTTTAATATTTGTTTTGATAGGGTTTGGGCGTTTTTTTTCTTTTCCTTTTTTATGTCTGGTTATGAATAAAAAAGCAACGGAACTTGGAGTCTTGCGGGATTATAGGAGAAGTCATGTCAAAAAAATACCCATGATCATGGATCGTGATACTTCTTGTTGTTTTCACTGCTCAGGGCCAATATAAAACAAAAAACGTTATAATTAAATATCTTAATAGCGAAAAAAAAAGAGAAAAAACTACAAGCATAACCAAGTTCGCGCCTTTTCTTTACCATAAGCAACAAACAAATTATTTTGGGGTCCAAGGCAGGAAAGCCTAATAGTAATGACACAAGCATGAAGTGACAAGAAATGATAACACAATCGACATCAACAAAAGCAATAGCAAACATGCCTACCTTTCTTCTTCATTAATTACTGCGCCTGTCTCCGCCCCTGTGACAGAGGCGTAGACGCTAACGACGATGCCGAGGATGAAGACAGGGCATTAGTCTTATAATCAACACGTTGACTGCTGCTATTAGCCAGAAGTGGTGTTTTGGAGGTTGGTTCGGCATAGACCGCGCCACAGTCATCGTCGTCCTCAATAGCGTTTTCGCTATCGTCGACGCTGCTACTGTCATTTTCCTCGTCCGCCAAGGCTGAGGGTCCTTTGCCGTCTTCAAGCATCCACGAGGGAATGATGACAGCAATGGAAATGAGAGTCAAGAACCACCAGGGTGCAATGATGTAACCCGCCACTACACCCCGCGAAAAGATCAAGCCGGTAACAGCAGGCCCAACGGCACGGCCAATGGCACTAACAGTAGTGGCAACGCCGTTCAGAGTACCCAGAATACGTACAGAGCTGGCTGAGTTGGTTAGAAGAATAATCACACACGGAAAGGCGAGGATGATGCCGAAAGCCTTAAGTGACATCACAGCTAGCAGAGCGCCAGTTCGGATAGTGGGATCAGAGATGAGGACAGTAAAAGGGGTCAGGAAATAAGCGAGAGGCATGACGAATACTAGATGGACAGGAGACGTTAGGATGAAGTAAGCGCCGGGGAGCAGAAAAACGGAGGGTCAGTATAGCATACCACATGTACGGAAGCAGTTCCGCACCCCGATATAGTTGCACAGGGGCGGGAAAATAATAAACTGAACAAGACTGCACATAAGCCCATATATAGTAAACACAGTACCAATCTTGTCAGACTCCCATCCAAAGCCACCGATAAATTTAAAGGGCAGTTGGGTCTCAGGACCCGTGTGGTCATCGACGGGCATGTTCAGAAACACAGGGATGATCTGATCATAGGCCATGGAATGCACAGCTAGGCCCATGTAGGCGATTAGAGCGATAGTTGATTGGCGTGTGAAACACTCCGCGATACCAGCCTTAGGGGGCGACCGGCGACGGGGTTTGGTGACCACAAGGGACGGGATAAGTGGGGCGGTGGCCTCGCCATCGACAAACGATGCGCGGCGAAAAGTGCCACTGCTCCCGCGAAGACGAAGACTGTTGGTCAGGCGTTTGCCAATCAAAATGCCCCAATCGTCTTGGTGGCGCTTATGGTCGAGGGTCTCCTTGAGAAACAAGACACCGGTAGCAATGGAAATGAGGAAGAAGGCAGCAGCAATCAAGTTTGGCAGAGCAAAGGGGTAATCTTGCAGAAGCTTGCTGTGACCAAAGAAATCAGGGAAGCGCTGGGCGGGCTTGGCGAAGAAGCCGCCGAAGGCCGGGCCAAAGATGGAGCCGATACTCCACACAAGGGGCATGATGGAGAAGGCACGGGGCTGGAGTTCTTTTTCAGTGACCATCTCGGCAACCATGGTGCGGATAATGCCGACTAAAGGGGAGGGGGTAAGTTAGAAGCAAAACGGCCGAGTAGTATGGAAAAGGCGGGGAAAGACTGACCGTTGCCATTGCTAGCGCCTTGAATGAAGCGGATGGCAATGGCGGTTTTCAAATCAGTAGCGAAGCCCCATACAAGGAAGCAAAGCATGGAAAAGACCAAGCCCATGAGAATGGTGGGTTTGCGACCCCAGCGATCTGATGCTTGGCCCCAAGCAACGGCTGTCAAAGACTGAGAAACGGCAAACGTGCCAGTGATGATACCGGCCCACTTGGCGACCTCATGTTTGGGGATGCCAAAGGACTGGATCATCTCTGGTAAGTAAGGGAAGATAGACATAAGGGCCACCGGTTCGCAGAAGCGGGCAATCGCTGGGGGCGGTGACGGGTTAGTAAGTTTAGAGAGGGGCCATGGCAGCCTACAGGAAGTAGGGCGGTTGGCGGGCAGCGGACGGCGGCGGCTTACAGAGGATTGCCAGCTGATGCACGGGCAGCTTGGCCTTTTTCGGCCCGGGTCCGGACGGCGAGGGCGGCGCCATAATAACAGTAAATGAAGCTGTACAAAAAAGGATACTCGATGGGATGAGCAAGAAGGTAAAAATGAGGCGAGGCAATACGCAAGTAGCGGACGCCGTTGTAGATGTTGGTATATGAGAGGAAGACAGACGAGGGAAAAAAAAACAGAATAAAAAAAATAAAAATAAAAAAACAAATGAAAAAACAAAAATGAAATTGAAATTGAAATTGAAATTGAAACAGGAAACTACGCCAAACAGACAGCCATGAAAAAATTTCGCTTCCAGGTCCAACAGGCCCGTTCTTTGTTTTCTACCCAAGTAAGAAGGAAGTACAATAGCACGCTGGAGAGGGGGCAGCTCCAAAGAAGAAGGAACAAGAGAACAAGGAAAGAGGGAAAGAAAAGTTGAAACAGCAAGTCATGGGAGACGAAGAAAAATAAAGGAGGAATCGACTCCCCCCTCTCAAATAAGGAAGGAGCCGTGCTGAAGAAGTAAAGGACTATCAAAGCAAAAAAAGCAACAACCTCCAAAAAGACAGGCCAAGGCTGGATGCCACACGCAGGCTAAGAGCGAGCTTGTGATAATCTTTTATATTTTCCCTTTCTTCCTCTTGCAAAGCCAAACTTGTCAAGGATTAGCAGCAGGTGACCCAAAACCAAAAAACGAGAGAATATCTAACCTTCCCTCCCTCTCCTCCCGCCACTTCTAGCCCCGTCCAAAAGCCGCAGCTCTTGCTCCTCTCCTCCCAATGCTACCGCACAGTACCCCCCTCAAACTGTGTTGCAGCCGCCAAGAAAGATCCGGCTTCGGCGCTACGAAACACAAGCTTGGCTACCGGGCTTTCTCATTTTCGCTTCTTGCTCCCTGGGCCGTACCATATTTGAGCGCAAGAGCCGTGCGAAAAACACCAACACGGACACAGTACGGGCCTGGAGGAGTGTAGGCCTGCTTGCTTACCTACAGTGCAACGCAAGTCACAAGGCCGTGTAGCTAGATCGTGTAGTGTAACCTGCACGGCTTAAGCAGCAAGTAAGTATATGGATGCTCCTTGGGCCAGAGTGGGGGTCTTTTCAACAAGACGTGGTTGACGTTCGGTGTGTGTTCCCGAATGCCATTGGCTGTCGCCAGCTGCCGCCAGCTGTCACGATACTACTAATAGTAGACCTCTTATAGTGGTCCTATTGTAATAATAAGCGGGTGCTGATGCTCATCGCAACCGCTTTCGGTCAGAAAGAATGTCTTTACCGAAGCTTTTTCCTTTTCTACATCTGCTGTGCGAGCAGCCCATTAACATACTTGCTGCTGTACACGCTACACCCCGTTATCTCCCACCATATGGCTTGCTCAACGACGCCACTACTCCACCCTTTGAGAAAACAGCTCTAACCTGAGATACCAACTTAACCAGACCATCCCTATGACGTCAGAGCGCACACCGCTGCTTGGCCGTCCACACGCCACGGCTGCAGGACGGCTTCGACGCTCTCGACAGCTCTCGGGCTGCACAATTTTCGTGCGCTGGGTAATGATTGGCTGCGGCTCGGTGCTTCTCGCAGCCGGCCTGGTCCTTGTCGTACTCAGTCTGTTACTTGCGGCTCCTTATGGCCCTGACCGCACCTCGGTTATTGACACCGTCAAGTCTGGTCTCCACCACAATAAAGCCCACAGTATTCCGTATCGTGAGCTTCAGAATATTCTTATAAACACGCCCTCGGCAGAGCGTAGCGAGGAGTGGAGTCGGTATTATACCAATGGCCCGCACTTGGCCGGCAAGAACCTAAGTCAGGTAAGACAGGTGGGCTCTTACGGCTATGGCGCCCGCAGCACTAACACCGGCTTTTGCAGGCAG
Organism: Ceratocystis variospora; assembly: GCA_038407165.1. Lineage (NCBI taxonomy): Eukaryota > Fungi > Ascomycota > Sordariomycetes > Microascales > Ceratocystidaceae > Ceratocystis > Ceratocystis variospora. The sequence goes on along the minus strand of JAXHKN010000051.1, from coordinate 6,980 downwards.
TCTGGACCCGGGATAAGTGGCAGAAATGGGGCTTGGATTCTAGCATCGTCAGTTACAATGTCTACATTAACTATCCGGAAGACCACGGCTTATTCATGTACACCAAAACCACCAATAGCACAGCCTCCACCGAGCATTGGAAAGTAGCATATAAAGCCTCTCTAGAAGAAGATGTGATACCCGGAGATCCGTCAACGGCACGTCCAGATCGCATCCCCACTTTCCACGGATACTCGGCCAGTGGAAATGTCACAGGCAGGTTTGTATACGTGAACTACGGCACATACCTGGACTTTGAGGACCTGATCAAGGCTGGTATCGACCTCGAGGGCAAAATTGCCCTGGTACGGTATGGCGGCATCTTCCGCGGCCTCAAAGTCAAGCGTGCACAAGAACTAGGCATGATTGGTGTGGTCATGTTCACAGATCCGGGTGACGATGGCGAAGTGACCAAGGAGAATGGCTATGAGGAATATCCCATTGGGCCGGCCCGGAACCCATCGAGCGTGCAGAGGGGAAGCACGCAGTTTCTAAGCATCCAGCCCGGCGATCCGTAAGTAAAAGCCAAGGAGTGCGACCTAGAGATCTTAGGCCCTTGCTTTATTTAATGCAGCACTAACCCGTATCCAATCTCCTTAGCACCACCCCGGGCTATCCCTCCAAGCCTGGTGTCCCCCGACAGCCCGTCCATGAAGCAATTCCCTCAATTCCATCCCTTCCAATCTCTTTCAGAGACGCCCTTCCAATCCTCAAGGCACTCAACGGCCACGGTCCTGCTGCCAGCGACTTCAACTCTGCCTGGAACCGGAACCTTGGCCTCTCCTATCTCGGCGTCAAGTACAATATCGGCCCCTCGCCTAAGGATACGGTACTCAACCTATACAATAAACAAAAATACGTCACTACTCCGCTCTGGAACGTCATTGGAGTCATCAACGGTACAATACCCGATGAAGTCGTCGTTATCGGCAATCACCGCGATGCTTGGATTGTTGGCGGCGCTGTTGACCCTAACAGTGGCTCGGCAGTGCTCAACGAAGTTATCCGAAGCACTGGGGTTGCACGCGCTGCCGGCTGGAAACCTACACGCACTATTGTCTTCGCTTCATGGGATGGCGAAGAGTATGGTCTCATTGGCAGCACTGAGTGGGTTGAGGAGTATCTACCCTGGCTGCACGTCGCCAGCGTCGCTTACATCAACATTGATGTCGGCGTTGGCGGCCCACACTTTAGTGCTTCTGCCGCGCCTCTTCTGCATGAAATATTACGCAATGCAACGGCCTCGGTCGCCTCACCGAATCAGACTGTGTCTGGCCAGACAGTTGCCGACGTGTGGGACGGGCGCATTCGGACAATGGGCAGTGGCTCTGACTTCACTGCATTCCAGGATTTTGCAGGTGTCCCGTCTCTTGACATGAGTTTTCAGCCTGACACTCAAAGTGCTGTCTATCACTATCACAGCAACTATGACAGCTTTGGCTGGCAAAAGAACTTTGGGGATCCCAGCTTCCTCTATCATCGCACCATGGCTCAAATAGCAGGTGTGGTAGTCGCCCAGCTAGCAGATCTCCCAGTAATACAATTCAACGCGACACAATATGCCGACCAGCTGTCTCTTTACCTAGATTCAATTGAGTCCAAATTCGCTGAAACGGCCCCCCATTCATCCACTAGCCTTGCCCGTGGCCTAGGCCTGACCGATGACGATGTACACTTTGTACAGCGATCTCGCGCTAGTGGCACTAACCAAGCGACGGGCAGCCTCGAAATGTTCAGGCTACACTTTCAGCAGCTACGCGAGACGCTTGCGGAACTACGCACGGCCTGTGTAGAGCTTGACCGCGACCGGGCATTTGTCAATAGGGAGCTTGCGGCGCACATTCCATGGTGGAAGTTCTGGCGCTTGGCCCGACTAGTTGTGGTCATGAGACGGACGAATTACCGATACAAGACCTTTGAGCGGTCGTTCCTATATAGCAAGGGACTGGATGGCCGGAGCTGGTTCAAGCATGTCGTATTTGCGCCGGGCCGGTGGACGGGATACTCTGGCGGTAAGATGGCTCTATTTGTTTCCCATTCCCTCCCTCTAGCGCTCGTCAAGACGATACTAACATTTTGCGCGTCCATTTTTCTTGTCTAGCTGTGTTCCCAGGCCTTGTCGAGAGCATTGATGATAACAACTTTACGAATGCTGTGAAATGGGCCATCATCATCAACGACTGCCTCAAGAAAGCGATGGAAGGGGCTCGAGCTACGCAAGTGCCCCCGTTTGATTACAGACTTTTCAACATTGGGTCAGTGTTTTGAGGCTATTGGAAAGAAAACCGGCCAAAGCCATTCATCATGTTAGCTTCTATGTATTATACCGTCTCCATGTTATAAATTGTACCAGTCAGTCTCGAATCTAATCAACAAGTAACCAAAGGCGCAGTCCAAAACGCGAGAAATAGAAAGGAAAAGCCCAGAGTAAGTTATCGTCTTCACCATTCAAGATATGTCGGCTATGTGTATTGGCGAAGGGAATAAATAAGGAAAGAAAAAGAAAGTATAACAGAAGAAGATCACAAAACAACATAAAACACCATCACCACCAAAAAAAGAAAAGCAAAAGAAGAAAAAGAAAAAGAAAAACAGATGCTGCAACGTGCTTTCCCAACAATTAAAGCAGGAAGAAAAGAAAAGATAAAAAAGAAAAGATAAAGCAAGAAAATGAGGCATATAAGCTGGAAACGCAAACAAAAAGAAAGCAAAAAAAGGAATAATCCGACAAGTAGCACACGTACGTACATCAGGATTATCATGAAAACTCATTGTCATCATCGCCGGCTGGACCATATGCGTTGAACCGTTCCTTTCATCACACGTGCAACTTTGAGCATGGTCTATCTTGTAAGAAGCATCCATGCCTCTCTTCCCTCTCATATCTTAAAACCATTGTTACAGCTGGTTAGAACCACGGTTGTCCATCCGTTATCTTGATTGATAAAAAAAGAAAAGAAAAAAAGAAGAAGAAAAGGGCCATATTTCAGGAACTCAAACCCCAGAACGCCGTTTCTACCCACCATTGCCCCATCCAAGGCGGCTGGGTGGCAGCCTGGAAACCCTGCTGTGGCTAGCGCCAACAAGTCACTCTAATCATCCTGGCAGCCCGCGGCGCATCACATCACCGATTCTTTGAAAGAAGCCTTGCCCCAGGCAATGGCTAGTTAGCCAAGCCCAGGGACACGATGGTGGTTAATGGACTACGGCTGCCGAATCAAACAAGGCACTTTTGCTTGCGTCCCAGGGGGAGGGTGGTGTGTTGTCTTTCGCAAAATGGCGGAGAACAACAAGCTTCTCATCACACCGAGAGACCAGTCGTAGCGTAGCGTACAGTGCAAGAGATGGGGAGAAAAAGAGAAAAGAAAGAAAAGAAAGAGAAAAGAAAAGACTATGTCTAGCAGTCATTGGCCGCCCTTGCCCTTCATACCTTGAGCTCTTCGTCGTGTCCATACCCATTGCCATAGCCGTTGCTCATCTTGGACATGGGCATGCGGCCATAGGAGGGCTCAACGGACTCTCGTGGGGAGGCTACCGGGCTGTACGTAGAAGAGGTTTCGCTCGAAGGGCGGCCAAGGCCAGCAAAGGGCGGCGGGGGAGGTAGGTTGTTGACCCCATAGCTATCGGCCTGGGTGTGCTGGATATCATATCCGCTCTGACTTGACGTCTGTCTATCGGGCGAGAAATATCCGCTGGAATCAATCGGTGTCATGGTCCCATCTTCGTATTCATCCAGTTCCCCGGGCGGGGTAGGGCGGACCCGAGCCACCTTGACAAGCTCAACAACTGCGAGACTGAGGTTGCCGACAGCAGCATCCAGGACTGAGACGGGCGTAAGGCCAGCTGAGGACCCAACTGATTTAGATGCCGTGATGAAGTTGTTGGCAGAGCCCGCCACCTTGGCCTTCAGAGTTCCAAGTTGCTGGCCCAGCTGGTCGTTTATGGGTTTGGTGGTGTCGACGTCTTTGGTCATGCGGCGGACATTGGACACAACCATCTTCATCGATTCATTGACCTTTTCAAAATCGTTGCTGTGAGAGAAGCGCATGATTTCATCAATAGACATTTGAAACCGCGTGACGTGGATATCTCGGATGATTCCATTGTCGTCAACGAGGCCCTGCTCACGCAGCTGTTTCGAGATATCGTTTACCATGGGAAGGCCATTTGAAGATGCACGAAGATCTTGGCTTTGGGCCTTGGCCATTGCAAAGCGAGACTGCCACTCGCGGACTTCGTTTTGGAGCTGCTCGTTGTTCTTTTCCATGGCCTGAATGCGTTCGTAGGAGCTGTCACTCTGCTTGGATAGCATCCGCATTTCCTGCAAGGATTCGCGTGCCTGGGCCCGGACCTCCTCGATCAAGGCAGCCTGTTGCTGAAGCTCAGCCCTGAGCTCGTCATTTTCGCGCTGGAGCTCGGGGCTGGCCTGGCCACGGGAGGCTTGTGCGCCAGCCTCGATCTGGTTCCGAAGGGTCCTCACTTCATTCTCGTGATCGCGCCGCATGTGTTCCATATCTTCCTGCAATCTGGAATTAAGACTTTGTGCGGCGGCAAGCTTGTCCTCCAGATCCAAGCGCATGTCTGACCATTCCTTTTTCTCCAAATTTGCCGCTGTTGATCGTGATCGTTCTACGTCAAGGGTGTTTTTGAGTTCTTCGTCCTTCTTTTGCGTCTCGGCAGTTAACGTCTCGATTTGCGCCTTGAGATCCTCGACTTGTAATCGATAGTCTTCAATGATTTTCTTATCCTCCTGTCCCGGCATTGGTTAGCGAAGTGGTTTGTGATTCTCATGGGCATGGTGTAGGTGGGGGGGGGGTGTTTATTTACCTCTGAACCCTCGTTTCCATCGTCGTCTTCCTCTACCATGGTGCTTTTGTTAGGAACGATGGTGTTGCTCTGAAACTGCTTTGGCATTGGCCGAGGGAATTCGCCTTCGGGAAGCCTGGGTGAGGGAGGGATTCCGTACGGGTCGCCCGGCGGCCCGCCACGCACAGAGCTGGCATCTGAGGGTCTTCTCATACGACTTTGGCTGCGAGGATAAGCGCCGCTTACTGGAGTCCCAGTTCGGCTGGGGGGGGCGCGGTTTGAGAGGGGGCTTCCAATTCGGGGCGGGAAATCGCCCTCGATAAAACGAGGGAAGCGCTTTTCCAGCTCATTAAAAACATCAATGGCAAGGTTTAGGAAGCGGGGAGGCCCGATGGAAGACAGTGTTTGGCGAGCATTGTTGCGCTTGGGGTGAAAATTTTGCTGGGCGAGCAAATGGGGCGGTGCGCTTTGTGGATTTCTGGCAGAGGCCTGGCGACGATTCAGCTCGTCGTATACGTCGGTACTGAGTTCGTAAAACTGGGTTGCCGTCAGTCGGATGAGTTTGTCTTTGGCATTATTTGAGGACTGGTTGCGGGCTTCGCGGCCCTTGAGGAAGGCCTTGAAGGCAACATAGTGTTCGCCCAGAATGCCTTCGATATTCTGCTCCTCGCGTGCACTCCAGCCGCTTTCCCGGCGGCCGTACATGTTTGTTCCGGTGCTGGAGCGAGCAATGGAGGGGGGAGGCGAGGGATTGCCGGGGCTACGCGGCCTCTGGGAAAAGCTGGCAGAGTCCATGTTGGCGCCTCCTGAGTTTGGGGGTGTAGCAAGCTGTGCTCGGTTGTTGGTGTTTGCGTTGGTGTTGGTGTTGGTGTTGTTGGCGTTTAAATCACTGTTGTTTGATGCGTATTTAGAGGCTGACCATTCGTTTCCTCCTACAGATACTGGGGAAATGGGAGCATTTCTGGTGTTCATGTTCGAGCGGCGAGGGACAGGCGCACAGCCAAAGCAAGGAGGGGAAAAGGAGAACTCTAGCGACAGAGAGTCTGCAGATGCGGCGATGTCAGAAAGGGCAAATACGGGACGCGAAGAAGACCGAAACGCAGCGTAGAGAGACCCAGACGGGAGGAGAGATAGATGGCGGTGGCGGCGGCGGCGGCGGCTACAGCCAGGTGGTCTATATCGAGTCGAGTGGGGGGGGGGATACAAATGTTATTGGAGAATAGGCAATCGCAGCGTCGTGATAAGGAATAAGGAGGTGGATGTGATATTAAAAGGACGAAAGAAGAAGGGAAGAAAGAGTGAAGGAGAAGAGAAGAGAAGAGAAGAGAAGAACAGAACAGAACAGAGATTAGGAAACGAAATGGAAAAGAACAAGAACAACAAGAGGAAAAAGGACAGTCGAACGGATACCAAGCAAGTCACTTGCTTAGCGGTAGTCGAAGATTCACGTCGGCTCGGCCTAGGACAGACAGCACGGGAGCAAAGACAAGGACAAGACAAGAAGTCGAGTGGGCAGCTATAGTGCGGTGTTGCAGTCAGTCAATCGGTTGTCAGTTGTGGTGCCGATGTTGGAATGGAAGCACAGATAGACGCAGAGACAGAAAAGAGGAAGAGAAAAGGCCCAGGCCAGAACAGAACAAGAGCGAAAGAACTTCAGATCGAGCAAGCCCTGTTATTTTTGCTCTCCTGGCTACAAATCCTTTGCTAGGTTCAATTTAGAAGCAAAGCGAGCACTAAAGGTTCGGCTTTCCCAAGCCAGCTGGCCTGGTCCTCCAATGCCTACCTGACCTCCCACCACTACAGCTGGCCCCTTTTTTATTCCCTTTATTCCCTTTTTTTCTCTTCTCTATTTTATTCTTTATTTTCCCGCCCTTTTTGACTCTCCCCTCGCCGCCCTCTTGTTGTTTAATTTTCGCTCGTCTTTTCTAGCTTCTCTCTGGCCAGGGGTGTGTGTGTGTGTGTGTGTGTGAGAGAGAGAGAGAGAGAGAGTGTGTGTGTGTGTGAGAGAGAGAGAGAGAGTGTGTGTGTGTGTGTGAGAGAGAGAGAGAGTGTGTGTGTGTGAGAGAGAGAGAGAGTGTGTGTGTGTGAGAGAGAGAGAGAGAGAGAAAGAGAGAGAGAGAGAGTGTGTGTGTATG
>JAXHKN010000510.1:0-18304 GCA_038407165.1 Ceratocystis variospora | reverse complement strand
CCACTTTCCCAGAGCTATATGGTCCTCTTCCTGGGTCGCTCCGTCCTCGATGATAGCCCATCCCGCGCCCGTGTTGCCACTTGCATCTTTTGATCCATCGGAGTAGGCGACAAGCGTCCCCGGTAGGATAATCTCTACCTCTGCCTGGTGGCGCTTTGTTTCCTCCTCCTTACTGAGCCACTTTCGGGGCGGCATATGTGGACCTTCTGAGAGTGGTCTCAACCTGCTGTGTTTCTCCATTTTCGCTGGCACAAGCTTGCGTAGCCTCTCCACCACCGGGTTGCGTGTTCCGGAAAGAAAGTGGGACCCCGGCAATCTTGAGAGTATAAATAGAATAATATTGGACGAAATCACCGGAGCCATAATAGTTTAGTGGTTAGAATACGTCGTTGTGGCCCTCAAAACCACGTAGATCCGACGTGACCCATGTTCGATTCATGGTTATGGCACATTTCTTTGACATTAGAGACATTACTCTATTGTCACTCGTTCTTTTTGGTTTTGTGCTCTATGCTGCAGAGCGATGAGTGCCGCCCAGTGACATGGCGAGCTCTGCTTAGATTAGTCTTTTTTTTCTTTCTTCTCTCTCTTTTCTCATGTCTAAGACGTAGGCAGGGCGCCACAGACCAAAAAAACCAGGTAACCATCCTGGAATCACACCCAGCAGGGGAGCCCTCGGGCAACGACGTCTAGCGGAGAAAAAACTCCTGGCCACAAAGCCGAACCCTAAAAAGTCATAGGAACAGTTCAAAGACGACGCACACCTGCAACTGCTGACTGCCCGGAAGATATGTAGGAGGACAACATCTTCCTCCGTCGTATTGCTGTAGAAAACCAGTAGGTAGACGTTAAATAGCACAAAAAACAAACAAACCATCAATCCATCATTCCTACATTTCCAAGCCTCAATCTATCCGTACAGGCTTATCTATTCAACCATTAGGGTTACAGATGACCGACACAAACCCTGCGCCTCCTCTACCTAAAAGCCTCGGCCATCATGCCATGTCGTCAGTGAGAGCTTCTAAGTAGCCCTAACAAAAGAAAAAACTGCTAGTCCGTTGTTTCAGCGGCTTTAGAAGCTGAGCTTGAGATAATGTAAAGGCTACGTATGGATTATGCTAAATAACCACGCGCCTGAATAATAGCAACAATGGACGCTGCTGCCCGCTTTTGCTGGCCCTTTTCAAGCCAGGCTGTTTTCAATGTGCCATGGCCTGTAGCTAGGGGGCGCTTGGATGCCTCTTTCCGGGGAGTATGGCTGCTAATGGTGGGGGGGGGGTGGGGGGGGGGGGCGCTTTTAGTTAGCGCCTTGAACAGCTGTTTAGTGGCTCCCCAGTGGCTCTTCAGTGGGATGAAACCAATTGGCCAGCTTTGCTGTGTGTCAACGTCAACTTTCTAACATCACCAACACACAAAGCTACTGACGAAATACCCGCCTTTGCTGCTTTCTTTTGGTGAAATATCTCCCTTACGTCCCTATAATTCTCTTCTCTCTGTTTTCGTCTTCCCAAGGAGGCCTGCAAACTTTTGCATGCGCCATGCCATGATCTCACAAGCTCGCGCACCTTAATTTCTCTCACTTCGCTCTGGCTTAGCTGCAGCAGCCTTCTGGCTACGTTGGCATTGGCGGTAGCACTGGTTTGGCTCTAGTTTCTAAAGCAGCTTGTGTTCTTTGAGCTCGGCCCCAGGCTTGCCTTTGCCTGTCCTCTCTGGTGTTGTCGGCTCGTCTCCATCAAGCAGAAAGAAAGCATCCCGGCTCTCTTCCTTCTATCTTTCCTCGCCCTCCTCCTCTCTACCAACAAGCAAAAGCTCGCTACTACCCCAGCCCCATCCATTCTCTATTATCCTTTGCTCCAGCAAGGCTAGCTAGCTAGCCAGCGAAAGTGGGCGGCGTCGCTTCCTAGGCTCACAGACGCAAGAACCCGTTCCTTGTCAAATAACCCAAGTTCAGTGCTTGTTTGCTTGCTTCTCTGTCTCTGTTGGCTGGCTTCTAGATCGCCCAAAATTGTTAATCCAAAGGGGGTGCCAAGTCTTTAGCTTTCCTTTCCCTGTTCCATATTGGTTTCTCGTCTTATCTTCGTCTACACACGGCTCAGCTTGTCTCGAGATTCCAATCGCTCCGTCCACCGTCCACCATGGCTCCCGATTCTCGTGATAGCCCCAACTCCATCCGGGTCCTCGTCGACTGGCATAACCAGACCGTTTTTGCTGGCGAGGAAGTCAAATGTACTATTACCTTTAAAAATGTCTCTGCTGATTCTTCCTCTATCTCGCCACTGTACTCTCCGTCTATCTCCACTGTAAACCACCAACGCCCTCCGTCGCGATCCCCGTCCCTGTCGCTGCTGGGCCGGGCTCGGAATGTTCAGTCTCAGCCGTCACGTGGGAAGCTGAATGGTGCGAGCATTAGCCAGCCGCCTACTCCATCTCGGGCCCATCGCTCCGGACTCTCGCTCAGCGTTCCCCCATCAGCACAACATAGTCGCTCAGGATCAGTACAATGGCCCGCACCAACCCCTACACCACCGCCGCCCGTCATTTCCCACGATGGCCGCCCCAACCACAGTCATCGCCGCTCGGTGTCTATAGTGTCCATAGGATCTTCTGCCAGTACCATGGAAGACCAAGCAGACGGCGGGCTGGGATCGTCCAGCCCCCGGCATGCTGGTCGGAAAACCAGAGCCCACAACCGAGCCAACAGTCTACAAATCTCTCCAATGTCGCCCTATAGCGCATCGCCAGGTTCGTACAATGTCTACCTGCTGTACGCCTCTACACAGGCTTGTGTTCTTTCTAACTCGTGCTCTTATTATCTGCAGCAAATCCATCACCTAGAATACAAACATCGCCCGCGTATAGCCGAAACGGCCATCGATCCCCACAGAACCCCGTTTCTTCCTCCCTACGCCCCTCCACAATTATGAGTCCAGGTCCCTTGCCCGACTTCCGATTTCCCGGCTCCCAGCAGTCGCCTCTCCAAACCGTACACAATAGCTCCGACTCCCCTAAAATCAACAGCTCCGTGACCAGCCCAGAACCGACCGAGAACCCTCCCTCAACCATCGTCACCACTGAAAGTCGGGGCGCAATTCTATCAGTTGCAGCAGACAGCCAGGGTGGTCCTGCGGCTAAAATTATCTCCGCTACATCCCTTGCCGACGCAACTCCTAGAAGCAGCATCGAACTCTATGCTTTAAGCAACAATTCTTCCGAAACTCTAGCTTCCGAATACCCAGCCCAATCCTTTTCGCGAAACACCAATGGATCTCTCCGACCACCACACTTCCGTCGCCAGTCTATCCTGTCCCCGGGAAAGCAAACGCAGCCTGAGGTTCTTATGATGGGCTTTGCCCAGCTCCAGGGCTCCTTTTCTTTAGATGGTTCGTTGGTAAATCTCTCGCCCTTTGATCAAGTAAAAAGAAAAGGCGTCGTCGCAGGACAAGGCGGCGGTGTTGTTGGCGTTGAGACAGTCAAGCGCGACAGCGGTTTCTTTGGCTGGGGCTCCTTTAAAAGCTCTATCAGTGAGCTCATGGGTAACAACGAACTCAGCACAATCCAAGAAATGAGGGGGGTCGCCAAGTCCAAGTCCATACCTCTACTCTCCACGCCACAATCGATCCTGTTTGTCGACTTACAACTTGCTCCGGGCGAAAGTAAAAGCTTCGAATATGTGTTTATGCTTCCTCGTGGTTTGCCACCCAGCCACAAGGGCAAAGCTATAAAAATAAGTTACAGTCTAGTTGTTGGCACACAGAGGGCAGGAGGCCACAAAGAACACCAAGTGAGCACTATTGATGTGCCGTTTCGCATTTTAGGGAGCGTCAATAGTCGTGGAGAAATCCTGGGCTATGACCTCATGAACCCATACATCATACTACAAGATCTTGCCAAGACAAAGGCCCTCGCCAAGCCCGCATCACGGACCAGAACACCAAAGAAACAGGGGCCACCTGTCCCCCACGATACAAAGGAAAGCTTCCTGGCATATGTTGGTGATATTCTGCAACCTGTCTCGCCCACAACATCTGGGCGCTCTGTCCTTCTCTCGCCAACTGCCCTGACCAATTCTCCCCGCCGACCGTCCATGTTTGAAGAACCGTCCTCAGTCAAGGAATCCATCGATCTTGCCATCCTCCGCAGTAACATGGCACTTGACGGCCAGCAGTCGCCCAATAAATTCGAGATTGCGCGGAACGGCCAGCGCGTTGCAGTCGTCATGCTATCGCGTCCGGCATATCGCCTAGGCGAGACTGTTACCATTGCCATTGACTTTAGTAAATCCGAAATCCCTAGCTATGCCGTGCACGCGGCTCTCGAGACCACCGAGAAGATTGATTCATCTCTTGCTGTTCGCTCAGAAGCTAGCATCCATAGAGCAACCCGGAAAACAATAGCTTCCATGTCCGAGGCAACACTCTTCTCGCGCCGTTTCGTCTTTACGCCCACAATACCAATATCAGCCACACCGCAATTCATCACTAGTGGTGTCAGTCTGGAGTGGAAAGTACGCCTGGAATTTGTTGTGCCGGCAACGCCACCTGCAAGAAGCAACGGCGCAGCATCTGGGAAAAACGGAGGCAACAGTGGCGGTGAAGAAGGCGGCGAAACAGGTCGCATACCGCATCCACTTCTGGAGCAAGTTTCTAGAGACGAGAAGAGCGGGTTAGTCATGGTTGCATTGGAGAATCTGGTCTGCGAAAGCTTCGAGGTCGTAGTCCCGCTGCGGGTGTATGGCACCGTGGGAATGGGACTAGAAAAACTAGATAGAGAAGATGTCCTGGACGAGAGGATGTACGTGTGAGTGGTGAGTGACATTGAGCCTTTTCCATATCCTTTTTTTTCTTCTCCTATTGCATAGCGCTTGCATAGCATGTGGGTTTAACCTCTCTCGCTCTTTTCTGGTGGCTATCTGATTTACTTGTCGATGCTGGTTTTTGTTTTTTAGAGACATCGACATATCTGGATATATGTGTCTCATTATGGCATAAGCTTTTTTTTTCCTCAACCCTATATCTCCAGGGCTCGTTGATGTATTCCATGAAAATGAAGAAGACTAAAAGAAGCACTGAGTTTGCTTCCGCTTATTATCTCATGATGACGTCGCTTGCCTTTTCAGAACGCTTCTTCCTCACCAAGCGGCATTGTGATTTGCGATGTTAAGATGAGATTGCTAGGTAAAGGGAGCTTATGAGAGGTGAAGACATGACCAAGGTGAAACATGTAAGCTTATAAACCAATGAGAGGAGCTAGTACCGCGGATGACAACTGGGAAGGACCTGGTTTACTCTGTATCTTGGCTACATTGTTAAGGCTGAAGCTGAAAAAAAAAAAAAAAAAGCCAAGTCAATATGTTGATAGAGAGCCCTTTAGGCTCTGTTATAGGGCGATAATGGGGACCCAAGACACTCAAAATCTTCGCTGCCCTACTGAACTTCTACTAAGTGTTAAGCCAAGGGAGAATTGTATTGGCTCATGGTGATATCTTTCTCGCTCTTTTGCCTTATGCATAAACTAAATTTGGAAAAGGGATCTGCGTTTCACAGCAGTACCTGGCCAAGGCCTTGGGATACTTCAACTTTGTCACCTTTTTACGTTGCATAAGATGGGACGAAGAGGGCCTGCGATCAAGGGGCCCTAATGTCCCGGCACGCCATCAGGAAGGGGGAGGACAAAATCAAGAGAGGAAGAGGGAGTCAAAACATTGAGTACAAAGTCATTGGACGAGGTGGGTTTGTTGGGGTTACGACTCCCAAGAGAGGGTGGGGGAACATGACATAAAAAAAAGCATTTATGTACAGGGCCTTGCTTTTGTCATTTATAGAACCAATTAGTGCGTGCAGCTTGATCAAGGAAGATGTCAAAGCACCCAGCCACAATTAAGTGATCCCTTGTGATAAATTCTGGTATATATATCATCCACAAAGTTTTCCTATAGCAAGTGCTTTTATGCACTGACCCTGTCAGCCTGTGGACAAGACGAACCTAAGAACAGACTAAGAGAAGAGGCTAGATGTGCCCACGGAGAGAGGGAGACGAGCAAGAAGAAGAGAAGAGTTGCAACTGGCTGAGGACTTGGCCATAACGAAGCCCGTGGAACTGTGTTTACAAGTTTCCGAAGCAACAGAACAGCATATGTTTCCTAGTGTTTGACGAGGCTTTCAGCGGCGTTTGCTTGTAAGCCAAGCCTGTCGCCGGGATAAAACAAGGGAAATTAGCCGTCGAGAAAGAGGGATGGAATATTGGACACAAGCTGCGAACCTTGGTTGAGCAAAGAGAAAGAGAGACGGAGGATGTGTATATATATGCTGACTGAGGGGAGAAGAAAGTGCGGGACATAGAGATCGGCTAGAGGATTGAGAAGAGGAACAGTAAGACGCAAGTCCAAGTCAAGTCTGGGCAGCATGAAGTGCAAGGTACAGGGAAACACGTACTACGCCATGTAGGTGACGAAGATATATGGGTGTAATTTACTGTTTGTTCAGCGTAGTTTTCACCCTTTTCCTTTCTCGCTTTCTCGTTCTTTCGACTTCGCGACTTTTTTCTCTTTCTCTCTTTCTCTCTTTCTGCTTTATTCCTGTTGAGACGCCCTTTTCTTCAAGGTGAAGAAGACCAAAGGCGAGCTCTGCTCCCCTTTGCTGTGATTTGTTTGCATCTTATCTTCTCTTTCTTTCAGACATAACCGCAAAACGAACCTGTCCTCACTGCAGTCACTCTCTTATGATTCTTCATCTAGGCTTTGATTGAATTCTTTACTGTTTAATTGACCATAGCTGATTGCCATTTCTTCTGCTCTATTTCCTTCTACGCTCTGCTTGTTTTGGTATTGTCGACTTCATATCAAGACGCCGAAGTCCTCGTTCGTCAACTAACACGATCGTATAATTGGTAGTTGCTTCACTCAGCCAGACGATTTCGTAGTTGCCTTGCCGACGTCTAGTTTTTCGCACCTGCCTGTTTATACATTGTGCATTGTATCTCGATATATCTATTCCTATTTTCCCGTCTTCTTTTTTTTTTTTTCCTTCTTCTCTCTCTTTCTTTCTTCTACTGTCCATTCACTCATTTCCATCATCGTCATCAATCATCGCCATCGTTGCACCTCCTGATTCGAATTGCTCTCTTTCATTGTTTCGTCCTCAAGCCCAACCATTTTTTTTTTTTTAAATTTCTTTTTTTTTTTTTTTTTTTTGGGTTTCAAATCTTCTGGATACCAACCACTTTTCTGCAATTCTTTTTCGTACATTTTTGACTTCTCTTTTTTTTATTCTCTTCCATTTTTGTTTTTAATAACCCCCCCCCCCCCCAGCCACCCAACACACGGCTTCAGTTTGCAATCTTTCTGACATCACCAGCCATGGCCAGAATTTAACCACGTCCTTTTTTGCCACGGCTCCTGCTAATCCAATTCCAGCCCATCTCTTCTCCACTATACACACTTTGTCGTCCATAAACACTCGTGCTTGCGGTGGTCTCGTTTTGCATCTACTTTTGCCTGAAGGACTGTTCTTTGTACCATCATCTTTTCACGGTGTCTTCAATTCCATCTTTTCATTTGATCCGCGTGTGAGACAATCGAAACAAACTTTGGAACACAACAGTCCCAACCAACAACCAGCCTAACAAACCTTGGGTTGTCTCTGGGCTCTTTTCATTCCTGATTCCCTTCCTCTCTTTATCTGAACTGAGTCTTTCCCATTCTTTGCTTCGTTGCTGCTCCTTGTCTTTTTTACTCTTTTGGCTCCGTTTACCCACTTTGCCGCGTTAATCTCAAGTCATCTTAACCCTTTTCTTGACCGCCTAACGTCTCTTTTTCCGCCGACTTCTCATCTACTATTTTCCTTCTTTCATCCACCATAGAAGCTCGGAGCTTTCCCAGCTCTCCCTCCTCTTTCTCCTCCTAACCTTGTTTCTGCAATTCCGCTCCTATCTCATGGAGATCCGCCACAATGGCGACTACTCCTTCAAACCGACTCAAACTGACGCCGTCAAACTCGCCATACCTCAACTTAAAACCCTCTAGATCGCCTCTCAGGGGCCGTCCTAGCATCACTACCACCGACCCCATTGTGCAGTCCCGAATTACACTGCAGCGCGTAGTCGGCACAACATGCACTTCGGCAACCGGATTCGACTCTGTACAGTCTAGCTTTGCCTATGTTGCTGGAGGAGCTGCTGTCGTTGTTAACGTTGATCCAAACCAAAAACAACGCTATGCCTGCCGGTATAACCAGCGCTTCTATAGAGCTCGACCCACCGCTATCCCCATTTACTCTGTCTCCACTCAGTCCTCAAATGCTGTCAACACTCCAATATCAACACCAAAAGCGAACGACAGCCGGAATAGGGTTTCATCTGGCCTGCGGGAGTCAGGTTTTGGGTTCTCAGAGTACTCAGAATCTAGCAAGACTTGGACCAGTCGCGAAAGAATAAAAGCAGCTTCTTGCCTTGCCCTCAGCAGGGATGCAAGGTTTCTGGCAGTCGGCGAGGCTGGCTATGCCCCTAGAGTCCTGATCTTTGGCTTACAAGAATGTTCTTCAGACACGCCTCTTGTATCCATCAGTGAACACTCCTTCGGTGTACGGGCGGTTGCATGGTCGCACGACACCCGTTTCCTGGCTTCTCTGGGCACCATAAATGATGGATTTTTGTATCTGTGGAAAGTAGACTCCCGGACAGGAGCCGCAAAGCTTTTCCAGCAGAACCGCTGTACTTCGTCTGTCAAGGATATGGTTTGGATGGGAAACAATCTGATCACCCTCGGAGTCCGCCATGTAAAATCATGGAAAGTAGAGGACAGTAACTCGTCCTCCCCAGTGAAAACCAGATTCAACAACGACAACACCTTCTCATCGCCTGTGCAACCGCAAAAGACACTCCCTGGCCGCAATGTCCTTCTAGGATCGTTGATAGATTCAACTTTCACTTGTGCAGCCGTTGTTGACGATAGCAGGACAATCATTTGTTCCGAAGCTGGTGATGTGTGTCTTCTTGATGATGACGGTAAACAGATGAAGTTGCAGCGTGTTCTGCGGCTTGAATTCTCAATTTCCTCCATTACTATCCGTGACCTCACAGCTTATGTCAGTGGAAAGGCTGGCCAGTTTGTGACGTTGGATGTTGCCAAGGTGGTTGATTTCCAAGATGATTCTATTCTAGAGAGCACCCAAGCACCAAATGGCATTGTCGCCATGGGGTTTTTACGCAACAACTTTGTTACCATCGACTTCAACCGGTCCATTGAAATTTGGCACCGAGACTATTTGCCGGGCCAGATGAAGGATGACCCTTCCCGCATCTTGATACCTGGACACGATGAGGCTATTGTTGGCGTTCAAACATTGCCGCAGCCTAACCTCCACGCGGCCGATTTCATGACCTGGTCTGGATCTGGAAAAATGATCCAGTGGGACTTGGATGGCCAAATTAAATCAACTTTCGACGTGCCCATTGAGAATGTGCCCACGGGATCTGACTTGGACCCAGAAAATCAGCTCACGGTTGTGCGAGCTGACAGTTCTGGCAACCTGATAGTAACGGGTGATAGAATTGGTGTACTTCGCGTTGTTGACTTGAAGACTGGTGAGTGGCTACTGGACACCAAGGCCCATGCTTCCGAAGTACAAGACATCACTATATATGACGACAAGAAGACCAGTAAACTCATAGTTGCTACATGCGGCCGCGATCGTACGGCGCAACTTTTCCACCGTGCTGAAAATGGCGCCATCCGTCATTTTCAGACACTTGAGTTTGCAGCTAAAGTTGTCCAAATTCTCATTCCCTCCGACGAGAAGATTTTGACCTGCTCGTTAGACCGCACTTTGCAAATCTACGATCTTGTCCCCCGCAACTCTGACTGTGATGACCTTGCCGCCATCCCTTCGCGGGTATTGTCGTTGAAGGCATCACCAACATCCATGGTTATGAACAGTGACTCCAAGAACCAGAGTGTGTTTGTGTCCCTCTTGGATCGTTCTATTTGCCAATATGATATTTCTGCCGGACGTCTGCAAAATTCGTTCAAGTGCTTTGATGAAAGTGGTGCAGAGTCGGCCGTGCTTGAGCGTTTGTTGCTCGACCAAACAGTTGGCCGTGAACAAGAGCGATTACTGGGAATCTCCAACACTGACAAGTCAGTCAGAGTGTATGATGCACAGACGGGATCTTTTCTTGGTCGCGAATGGGGCCACACTGAAGCTATCAACGGACTTGCGCTGTTGAATACAGACGACTGTGATTTGAAGGCAGCCACTGTAGCTTCTGATGGCACGTTGATGCTTTGGAGTGTTGACACTCAAGATGGGTCAGCTTCCTCCACTAGTCGCGACTCATCGCCGACCAAGGAATCTGGAGCTGCCTCTCGGCCTCCACTACGACGAGTTTTATCCAAGGCTGAGCTGGCTGAGTACCAAAAGCCTACTGTTGCTTCTGCTGGTCGTCGCTCACCGCCTAGAACATTGACTCGTCGTACTTCTCGCCAGTTCTTAACAACGCCCACAATCAAGACGCCCCAGTCGCAAATATCGGCTTCCGAACCGATAATAGAGACTACGCCTTCCAGAAAAGGAGGATCTATGGCTTGTCGGGACAACAGTCCGCCGCTTAGTCCCAGGCGCCGGGTTTTGCATCGGCCTTCACTGCCTGCTCTGAATACTGCTAGCCAGAAGAAAGCCCCTCAGAACATGAAGGGTTTTGGAAGCCTCAATATGGCAACCGAACAGGCATGCCGTACACTGCGTGCATATCGCAAGAAGCTTGCTTCTACAGAACCCATTAACCAAGCGACGCTAGAAGAGCTCGATCAAGAGCTACGTCTAACGGTATCAGCCCTGAGCAACCGCGCCATTAGAAGTAAGGCTATGAACGAGTCTATGCTCAGTGGCCTCCTCGACGAATACTCGGAGCGGCTGGTGTCAATGCTGGACGAGAAGCTCCGACTTTCGTTTCCACAGCGCAGCGATGGCAGCCAGGATAGTGGGTTCCTCAGCTCTGAAGATTCCGTAAGACCACGAACATCCAGCGGAGAGACCAGTTCTACCTTGCGGTGATATGCGGGCTTTGGTTTATACCTGATTTGGTAAACCAGTCAGTCAATCACTGGGGCTAATGCTTTTCATACAGGAGGCCTTTCATTGACTGGTTATTTTCTGCTCTTTGTTTTCCCTTGTCTATTTGTCCTGTGTTTATTTGATGGACCACCCCCCCCCCCTAAAAAGAAAACGGCGAAGCCCGTAGCTACTAACCAACGGCGTTGTCATTCAGGAGAGGTAAGGATTCGGGAGATGGTGGGATTCTGTTCTTTATTTTATCGCTTTTCTTTGTTCATTATTGTTTCTTTTGTTTCGGACCCTTTCGCTTCTTTCGTGTATCTATTACTGCTTATTTTTGTCCTTTTGTTGGGAGGAGAGAGGGAGGAAGGACTCCTTTGTTTTTATTGATATTAGGTTTAGACAACAGGCTTTTTGTCGTCGTTTTCTTTGTGTATTGGGCGCGTCTTCTGGCTTCTTTTTGCTTTTCATGCTGCTTTTTTTTTTTCTTTCTCTTTCACATGGTATTTGGTACCCAGACCTCTTTCATTCTACACTTTTCTTTTCTGTTTGAACTTGTTTAGTTTCTCTTGTTTATTATTTTTTTCTTCTTTGCTCTTAATGAGAACTACGGCCAGCGAACTGTCGTCGGTCTTTGATGCTATTTCCATTT
Organism: Ceratocystis variospora; assembly: GCA_038407165.1. NCBI lineage: Eukaryota > Fungi > Ascomycota > Sordariomycetes > Microascales > Ceratocystidaceae > Ceratocystis > Ceratocystis variospora. Next base: position 6,601 of record JAXHKN010000510.1, on the reverse strand, counting down.
TGTTTGATGATTGAACGAATGTGACTTAGTGAAACTAAGTGATGCAAAGTAAATGTACAAGTGAGAGCAAGGGTTTCCATATTAGATGGAAACCTTTGTAGTGTTACGCCCGCAACTATATGTCTATCTGTTGGAAAAAGACGTCTGCTTCCCTTCTTCTCCACGGACCGTTTCGTGGTTTACATGATCTTGTTTCTCAGGTGTCTCTGATAGCTCTGTTTGCGTCCCGAGAACGTATCATTTGCCAGATCTTCATCTACTGACTGCACGCCCATGGCCTTTTTCCGCGCCTCCCACGCCTGCTGGCCGACTCCCGCCTCGCGCCACTTCTTGGGTGGCTTGAGGCCTAGCTCGGCATAGCGCTCCCAAACAGCCATGCCGCGTTTGAACCAGCGGTTCTGACGCTCGGCCTCCTCTTCGGCCGACGGTTGCCATTTGGTCCGTAGAATGCGGCGGATGGCTTCGGGCGAGATTTCAAACTTGGCTGCTAGCTGGGCTGTGGAGAACTCGTTGGGGAATTGCGCGTGCAACGCACGGATGCCCGTTAGCGCATCGGGCGAGAGCCGCTTCAGTGGGTTCCAGCCGTTGGGGAACTTTTCTTTTAGTGCTTCGCGTTGGATCTTCCACATTGGCCGTTTGTCGGACTCATCAGGCTTGCGAGAGTCCCGGTCTTCGTGTTTCTTGAGGCCGTATTTGCCATCTTTAACGTGTTGACGGCTACTCTTCAGTTTTTCTTTTTCCTCGAGCTTGAGTTTGAGCAGCTCCGGCGGCATGTCACGATACCGTAGCTTCTTTTTCTTTGGCTGGGCGGTTTTGAGGGATGGAGTGGCGAGTATATTAGAAACAGCTTTGGCTTCATCGTGGAAATCTGATGTATACTGAGCATGTGTGGTAGTTTGACCGTCAGTGGTTGTGTTGTCATTCATGGGGATCGTAATTTCGTCTAGTTTGGCGACCTCTGGCTTGGCCATCCGGAGTCGTCTCGGAAGACTCCCAGGGAAACGTTCGGGGCCAATTTCGAACAGGATATCTTCTTCTTGTTCAATGGCGTGAGACTTGGGCGGTAGATTGTCGGCTTTCTGGTGGGTCTGTTCTAGAGATGGTTCGAGGGTGTCTTGCTGTATTGAGGCGCATTGGGTGGGAGGTTGCGATTCTGAGATATCTGGTGAGGCCTGCAATGAAGCAGACGGGGACTCCGTGTCTAGTTGCGGATTAGATGGAGGCACAGAAGGTGATTCGGCGGCCTCTAATATGGGAGGAGGAGACTCGGCAACTCCAGCAACCTGACTCTCGGAAGACTTGGTCTCAACCAGATCCTGGGCCTCTGATATCTGATGCGTCGCTATGGCCTCCTTGGGCTCAGCTACATCTTGAAGCAGGCTCTCAGTCGCTAATCTCTGGTCTGCGTCCCAGTGCGAAGAAGAATAGAATGATCGTGCCAGCGGTTGGCGAGCTCCCAAGGTCGCAGTGGAAAGCGAGGTATCGATCTGTAGCCGTACAAAGGTCTGTGCTAGCCGCGATATGCGTAAATGGACGGCCATTTTAAAGGCCGGGTTAGAAGTCTCCTCAGTTGGTACCTTGGTGTGTCGATTATGAGTAGAGATATCCTAGACACCAATCAGAGATGACAAACGAATGGATCGATATGGTGAGACGTGAGTGTAGTTGCTCATACGCCTTTTCCGAGGAGGGAGGCAGCCGTTGTTGATAGCAATTTGAAAGGAAAGAAACTGGAAAATACTGGTTATCCGGAGAGAAAATCGAGCGAGCCTTGCCAGTGCAGAGTCAAGAGTCAAAAGCTTAAAAATAGGTGAAGTGTAAAAAATACTTTTTTTTTTTTTAATGCATTCAAAGCGCCGAAAGAATTACTAAGGAAGAGAATTGTGGGGACTTTGAGGAACTGGGATACAGGGCCTCTATTTTGTGCAAGTCGCAGCCTTATTAGTGGGGCTAATGTTCCACAGATATCTTGGTGAGACACAAGATTCAGCCTCAATTCTTGCTAGACATCACATCCACGAGCACGCTTTTGAGTATTGAAATGCTGGTATTTGCTTTTATGATTTTTTTGTGTTGTTGCAGCGTACATAGAATATCTAACGGTAACAATGCCTGGTGGTGTAGAGGAAAGAAAGAAAAAACCACAGAAATTCTTGAGTATCAAAAAGACGAGAAAAGAAATAAGAAAAAATGCGCAAGACATGAAAATAGCAGCCCACAACTCCATCAGATAACCCGAGCCTTTATAGAGAACAGAAAAACGAGAGACGGAAAAGAAAAAGAAAAAGAAAAACACATAAAAAAGGTGTATCCCAAAGCGAGCGAACGACAACACAAGTCAAAGGTAACAAGGGAATAAAAGAAGAGAAATAAAATCAAACGCGCCGCTAGATAGCTGGTCGGTATCGAAGCCCAGGAAACCCAATAGATGGCAATAGAGAGAAGCAGAGGCAGAAACGAAAGGAAAGGAAAAAATACGGCAAAGTGTTAAGGGGGGAAAAGAAACTCGGACATGCAGCGAACAAAGAAAATCGAGACGAAAGCCAAATAAACGAACGGAGCTTTTTAGTGCCGCTTTTCCAGGCCTAGTTGTTCATCAGCTCAACAGGAGGACGCATGGTGTGCGCAAGAATGGGCTTGGTCTTGAAAAAGTCATCCAGATCTTGCTCGCCAGTTGTGTCCTCAACAGCAATGCAGGGAAGCATCTTGTCGGGCGAGTGGCCGTGCTGCTCGGGGTGCCAGATGAGGGTTGAGCTGCGAGAGCGCATGCGGGGCACGCCGGCTTCGTTCTGGGCATTGTTCTCCATGGAAATGTCAACAGGTGAGATGGGCGAGTCCAGCAGGGCGTCGCTGGGTCCGGGAGCAGACTGGTTCAGCTTGGCAAGGGCATCAGCTAGGTCGTCGGCGTGGACCTGCTTGTTGGGGGCGTCCTCAAGACGCATCTCCCAGCCCATGGGCGGCGAGGGAGGGGGCGAGATGAAGAAAAGCTTGCCAGCATCGGGCAGGGTGAGATGCTCATCGCGGGGCTGGCCAACGGGGGTCTCCTGGCCAAAGAAGACACGGGTGCGGTGGCCGAGAATGGACTCGCCATCCCACAGGTGGCGGACCTTTTGGGCGTCCTCGGCAGTCTTGAAGGAGACGACAATGCGGCGGAAGGAGCGCAGCGGCGACCACGTGTTTATTTGAGCGGATTTCTCAATCAGAGAGCGGATGTGCATCAAGTTCTGGGGGTTGAAGATGGCCGGGTCGTCAAGGTTAGTGATCAGCAGGGTGTTGGTGATGGGCGTAGGTTGCGCCATGGTGGGAATGCAGGAAATATCGATGCTGAGGTTGCTGGAGCCACGACGGGAAGACAGCTTAGAGCCGGCAGGCGAGGGGGATGTCGAGGCAGAGATCATGATGGAAGAGGGAAGAGAAGAGTAGACGGCAGGTTGTGTGTGCTTGAACAGGTTGTCAGAGTGGGGCGTATCTGAAAATGGTGATTGGCCCAAAGAAAAGATAAGACCAGTAGATGGATGAGTAATGGGAAAGGAGCAAGCTGGTGTAGAGGCGAAAACTTGGTGTGTTTTTGAAGGTGATGAATAGAAGAGAAACAAAAGAGGAATCGCCAGACAGAATAGAAAGGGCGGCGGAGCGCTGGAGATATTATACTCGGCTGGGAATGAGGAAACGAGAGAACGATTAGCCAAGAAAAGAAGCACAAGCAACCATGGTGGTAGGTAGACACTAGACCTCGACCTGCACACACAAAACAGGAAACATGGAACCAAACAGAGCCGGGGGGGGGGTCATTCTGGATTCTGTGGTCTTGGCTTTGCTGCTTTGCTAGGAGCTGCGCTTTGCAGTCTGTTCTGACTTTTGCTTGCGCCACAACAGTAAAATCGGAATTAAGCGAAAGACGAGCTATCGTGCGGGAAATGCAGAGCTGGCACTGTAAAAAAAGCAAGTAGCAGGGGATCCAGGGAGTCCCGCTTTTAATCGTGGCTCACTACGACTGACGCAATGCCCAGTGCAGCCCCCGCAAAGCCCTAGCAGCGCCTGGCCTAGCAAGCCACTAGCCAGAGACAAGCACAGCACAGCACAGCACAGCACAGCACAACACAGCACAGCACAGCACCGCACCGCACCGCACAGCACACCGCAGCACACCGCAGCAAGCAAACACAGGGGCTAGATCTGGTGTAAGCACGGGTCACCATACAGTTTCAACACTGTGCACGACGGCAAAACAATCACACATAAAACAGAACAGGCACAACAGCAGCAGCAGCAAAACGCAAGACAAAGCTGCTGGGCTGGCTTTGACAGTGATTCCTCCTCCCTCCTTGCTTGACTCTAGGTCTGCTTGGGCTTGGCCAGAAACAAATCCAGCCCTTTCCAGCCTAGAGCAAGGCAGTGCAAAAGGCAGACGCATATGGGAGGAAAATTAGAAACAAAATTAATTGCCGGGCAATAAACCGAAATGTAGGAAAATAATAACATAAAATATGGACAAACTATATAATATGCATTATGCGGATTCAATCAAGACTTATTTGTTCCGCCAAACATCTGTACGGGCAATCCAGAATGCAAGAATTGGCAGAGTCATTTTCAAGCGGTCGCACTATCGACTTCTGTCATTCTATAGTGCATGGGGCTGCAGGCTATAGGGCATGAGTATTACTTCGTATGGCCAGCTATAGGTCGCGTCGTATTACAGGCCCCAGGCTGCTGGTCATAGTGTTATGGGCTGCATGCTCCATGCTACAGGCTGCTGCTACAGCAGGCCTACAGGGGCTTTCAAGGGTTGCTGTAGGGAGACCCATTCGATACATTTGTTCCGTCCGGGCCGTTTTCCCTTGCCAGGCCCTTTGGATGAGATGTATCTATGTATGTATCTGTCCTCACTAGCATTTCCCAATGCCTGAACCTGCGTGTGTGTCTTTTGCCATTGAGAGCATCGTCGCCCATGCCGAAGCCATAATGAACAAAGAAGGCAAAGCAAGCTAGCTAGCCTGTCTGTCTCCTGTCTCTATTGTGGCTCAGTCGCACACACAGGCACAACAGCCTCTCTTTGTTCCGCAGGCGGATTGCGACTCCCTCTCTTTACCTAGCTCCTATGCTACGTAGTAGCAGTTACTTTGCCTCCGCTAGACAACCGAGCAAATCGCGACGTCACAAAGAAAATCACGTCCATCTTGCTTGTTCCACAGTAACTCGCAAGCCTCTCCAGTGTCTGTTCGCGCGCTTCGTTGCAAGTGGCGAGTGTGAAGAAAGCAATGAAACAGCGTGAAGAATGTCGACTAACATATGCGAGTTAATGGCCTCTGCGAATCAATAGCCTGTAGATAGAACGCCCGACTCCCTAATCCAGCCCAGCTGGCATGTTTGGGGCTTTGCTTAGAGGGCCACCTGCTGCCTCTCCGCCCGAAACAAAGAACAGGGACTTCCCTGTCCGTGGCCTACGAGACAACCCCTCCTTCCATCGAATCAGCCTAGCTTAAGCTTGTTTTACTCTTTCTCACTGCCCTTTCAGCTTGATGGGAATGCTGTCTTGAAACCCGGCTTTGATAGTTCGACGTAGGAAAAAAGCCCAACCCAAGACTCAGCACGCCTTTACACACACGCACACGGCCCTCAGCCTCCCGCAGCAAGGCCAAGTCCATAACCATCTTCAGCCGGTCCTGCAAGTCCGGGAGTCGCATGTCACGCTATGTCATGGCCACGGCTTGCATGGAAAAGCAGGAACAATTTGCAGGGCGAAAACAGGGAAAGACAAAGGGAAAGGAGGAAAAGACAGCAAGGCGAAGCCGATGTACAACATGCACGCACACATACGCACGCACGCACGCACGCACAGATATACACATACACATACACATACACATACACACACATACGCTCTCTCTCTCTCTCTCTCCTTCTTTCTTGCCCTCGCCTACCTAATCGGTAAGTTGCTATGCGGAAGACGGCCACAGAGCTGTCCACTGAGGCTCAACGCCTTGCCAACGTGCCCTACTACCCTTGGGCTGCTAGCTCTTCTCTTTAGACCCGTCTGGCCCTCTAGCCTGCATCTCTCATCTTATTTTTCCTAGCTACAGCTACATCCAAGCTCTAGTCCATGCATCACTCTAACCGCTGAAGTCACCTTCTTTTGCCCTTCCAATCTTCTAATATTTCACCCTATTTCCACCTTCACAGCTTACGGCAAAAGGCGCTTTGTTTCCCAGCTGGCTCAGGTCACCCCATTCTCGCCTTTCCTCTCTTTCAACCTTGGCTCTCTCCATCTCCTTTGCATTCTTGCACTGCCACCTTTTCTGCTTTTCTCTTGGCCCTTTGTTTTTTTCTTTTACCTCTTCGCTTTGTCGTCGCTCCTTACCCACACAATCCTACCGAAGCCAGACCAGACTAGAATAATCCACATTCTTCTTGGGCAGTCTCCTGTCTATAGGCCTGGCCCAGTCGAAGTCCGGCCCGGCTATCCGAGGACCCAATCAATATCCACTCAGTCAGTCAGCCAGCGCCAGTCTCCCACCAAGTAAAAAGGCAAAAGAAAAGTGACACCCCTCGTCCTCGTCCTCCTCCTCCCCCCCCCCCCCCCCACACCCCCTCTCTCGCT
>JAXHKN010000509.1:0-18308 GCA_038407165.1 Ceratocystis variospora | reverse complement strand
GGGGGGGACATGGTCATATGAGGGGAGGAGGGGAGGGCAAGGAAGGAGGACACGGGGGAATCTGAGTCCTCGGCGGGTATAAAAAGGGCAACAGCACCGCTGCTTGTGAGGGTAGTCTGGTGTTTCAACAGCCTTCTCTCTCTCTTTTTTCCTTCTCTCTACTTCAGCTTATTGCTCTGCACTCTTACTACTGCATCCTAGTCTCGTCCGTCCTTCAACTCGGCTACTCTTCCCCGCTCTATCCTCCCACCCTGACCCTGCCAATATGCCTGCCCTCGTGGACCTGTGCGAGCAAGGTGGCTGCACGTGTGGCGATGCTTGTGGCTGCGCTGGATGCCCCGTATGTTCTTAGCCCTCCCCCCCCCCCCCCCCCCCACCATCACTCACAACCTGCCCTCCACTGTTCGACACACTAACATTGTGCCAGGACCACCCCAAATAAACAAATTTCGTCTCAATCGACCTGGCCCCATTATGCTAGCGTCTAACAAAAAAAAGAAGAAAGGAGAGTTGGAGAAAGGAAAGACGAAGTGAATGTTGGCGGGCTGGCTGGCCTCTACTTCCTTTCTCTGCAGATAGAACCTATATCACCCAACACACTATTTGTTATATGTAAGCCCAGGGCAAGGGCCTCTGGAAACGCGCGTTGGTGGAGGAGAATGGAGTGGTTTTTGGAGGAGCGGTTGGTTGGCTTAACTTGCTCATATGTGCGCAAGGCTCCTCCCCCCTGAAACAGGCATAGACATGAAGACCCGATATACGCATATGCATGAGGCAGTCAGCGATAGATAGACGGCGATGTCAAGCGGCTGAGTTCATTTGGACAATGAATTGCACTAGGGCTTCATTGTATTGCGTGAGGCTCCCAGAAGAAACCAGAGGGCATGTATGAGTGAGTGAGTAAGTGAGTAAGTGAGTGAGTGAGTGTGTGAGTGTGTGTGTGCGTGTGTGTGTGTGTGTGTGAGTGTGTGAATGAGTGAGTGTGTGTGTGTGCGTGCATGTGCGTGTGCGTGTGCATGTGTGCGTGTATGTTCGTACAGTACGTTGTCTGTGTGCGTATGTATGTATGTATGTATGTATGTATGCATATGTTACCTATGTATGTATGTATGTATATGTGTGCATGTAGCATTACCCTTGGAAAATGCACTACATGAATCCAGCCAAAACAGCGAGCCCACACACCTAAGAAAAGCAATACTTGACGAAAATAAATAATAAAAGGGTATCTCCAACCGACTCCTCAGCGTCTCCTTAGAACCTACGGCCCCTGGCCCATTGGCACCACTACCGGGGTCCCCGGCTGCCCTCTCTTGACATTCCGCACCCGGCGATGCCCCTGCAACAAGCTCTGGCGATACTTGACGTAGAGTCGCACAGCATCACGCAGCACAATATACAGACAGCCGCCAGCCAGACTGCGGCCCCATTGCGTCTGCAGAAAACCAGTTTGCTCATAGCGCGGCCCAGTCCAAGATGGCACGCGTGGCATCATTGTAAACCGCCGTGGAAGTAGGAGTCGCAGAACCTCGCCAACCGTAAAGGAGATTCCAGGCATTAGCAGGGCCGTGACAACGTTGAGGCAAATGTCGCTAAGAGATGCGCGGATTCCTCTTTGTGGTGGTGGTGCTGGTAGATTAGCTGCCGGTGCCGGTGCCGGTGCCGGAGCTGGAGCTGGAGCCGGGTCTGGAGCTGGAGCTAAATCAGCTATAGGTTCTATAATGGGTACTGCTGGGACCATATCAGGCACAGGAGCCATAGCTGGCACGGGGGCAGCAGCTGGTGCCTCATTGTGAGCAACGGCCAAGTTTTGGCCAGCATCTGCATCTGCCCATGGGTCCTCAAGCGGCGCCGCCAATCGAGCAGGGTTTCCCACCATAGCCGGCAAGGGCATTGGCCGCTCATTCCCTCCAAGCCCAGGAATCTGCCATCCAACACCAACGCCGTTGACATTGATCTCGGCATCGACTAGCGGGGCATTTTCATCAATGATGCCCTCTTCAACAACCACCTCGAGGTCGTAGTTGGCGTTGAATATTTCCATAGCCTCACGGAAAAAAGCAAACACTCCACCCCGATTTCCACCTTGTGCTTGGTCTTGAGCATCCTCGGCATCCTGGCCAGGCTCTTGTGGTTGGCCTTCGCGCGCTTGGGGGGCTGGCGGCTCGGCTACGGCAGCTGCCGCGGGTGGATCGTCAATAAGAGCCTCGGGGAGACCGGAAATTTTCTCGTCAAGCTGCTTTTCCCAGTCGTGAAAGAGCTCGCGATAGATTGCGCGATATATGGCTTGGATATAAGGGAAAAACACCATGGCAGCTTGGGGGGAGGGGGGCCAACTAAAAGCGCCGGGGTCATTTCCCAGGAGATATGAGCCGTACTAAGCAGAGAGGAGCATTAGAAATACGAGACGAGACCATGGACGTGAATAACAGAATGACAGCAGGAGTGCTGTGCTGTTGCTGCGCTACTACACTTACCACGCCAAACATTGGCAAGCTTATCGGCACTGTCACCAGGCCGAATGAATACCCCATCACTAGTGCCGGCCCAATCAACGGCAGTACCGCTAATCGTGCCAAACTCAAATGTGCCTGCCCGCCATCCACCACATGTACAAATCGAAATGGGGCACCACGGCCCGCAAAGACTGTCATTGCCGCAGCTCCGTAAATGCCCATACTTGCTAGAGTGCCACTGCCCACCATACCCGCCAATATACTAGGTGCTAGAGTATGGGCACGCGAAGTACACGCTGCAGCGACAGATAAAACCGGATCCCATGGTTGATCAACACTAATAGCTTCTTTGCAGACGGGACACTGAAGTGCACGACCTTCGCGCTCGCAGTCCTGCACCCATGCCATGATACAGTCCTGGTGGGCGGCGAGAGAGCATGGTGACGGGTATACCCAAGCCGAGGCTGAGTCGGGCGAGCGCGGCACATCATCATCATCGTCCATCAAGCAGATGAAGCATCGCGGAGTCGAGTCGCCAGCATCGGCGGTGGCAGAAGGGTCGGTGGCAGGCCGGAGAGCCAGGTCCGAGGACATTATCGAGGGAGTAGAAGGGGGGCGGCGATTCGTGAGGTTCGAGAGGAGTCAGAGGGAGCGTCAGGGTAGACCGACAAAGAAGGTGTTCTTTTTGCGGTGGTGATGAATAGAAATGATAAGAGCCGAGAGCCGGGTCATGCGGCGGCACGTTGAAAAGCCAAGCAATAACTCTGCAGCAAAGATAGTCTTAATAAAGCCTTGATGACAGAGTCAAGTCAAATTTGCAGCTAGCAACGGAAAGGCTGTCTTCTCTGACAATATAAACAAGACCAAGCGATGCCCCAAGCTGGGGGGGGGGCCGCCTGCCAGGCTGTGATTGGCTACGATAAGATAAATTCTGGTGGCTGACTAAGCAGATCGCATGATGTCACGGCCGGATAGCGGGTTAGCAAGTCCTTAGCAGTACAGTTAACAGAGACATAACAGTAGTTACAACACAGGCACACCCAATCGAAAAGTGCCGTCTGATCTAGTGTAAATCTAACGTCGCTCATGTATCCTCCATATATCCCGGTAGGGCCGCCGGGCCCCTTGATCGCCTTTTACTTCTTGTCCATCTTGTCAAAGTCTGCCTGGCTCACCAGCTTTCCAATCACCGTGTACTTGGCTCTGAAGCTCTCCTCCCATCCTGCCAGAGCCTCCAGCTGCTCTTCTGTCAGGTTGTCTAGCGAGTCCAGCGGCGCGTCCAAGTCCATGGTCAGCATGTCCTCGTCGAAGCTACCACAGGCAAGACCGCGCGACGCGTCACGGCCAGCGAAGTTGGCATACGAGCCCCCGGGCCCGTAGAACTCAGGTCGCGCACTGACGTCGAACACGCGGCCACGAACGGCCAGATAGATGGGCTGGCCGGGCCCGCCGCCGACGTATGGCCGCAGCGTGCGTGGAGTGAAAATCTCGAAGACGCGTGCCGGCTTGGGCCGCTGTGGCTTCGGGAAGTCGGGCGCAAAGATCCAGCCGCTGATGCAGAACAGAATAAGTGTCACCAGGATCGTATTCATGGGCGTCAAGAAGCCAAACATGAGCCATCTGTCACGGGTTAGCGGGGGGGGGGAGGGAAAGCAGGTTAGGGTCTAGTAAGTCAAGGGAAGGGAGCCAAGGTGTGTGATGCGTACTGTTCCTGATCAGCTGCGGCTGCCGCCTTGGAGGCTTCATTAACGACTGTTTGCACAACGTGGTCCATAGCGATGTGTATATTGAATGTTTTTTAAGCTTTATCAAAAACGGGAAGGGTATATTTGAAGGTGAAGCTTTGTCAAGCAGCTTGAATCAGGCTTAGCACGATAAGGACAGAATCCCAAGCCTGGGGGGGGGTTGAGACTGACAGCTGAGATGTGTGTTGGCGGGTGGCAGACAAGTGACAGCGATAGGGTGCTGCACTGACCCCGCTGCAGGCTAATTTGATATACTAAAAGTGGGTTGCATTTCTACAGCGTCAGCCAGCAGGGCCCACAATGTGGACAGGACTTGACGCTTCTACTACTTGGGTTCAGGAGGCGAGTGTCAGTATGAAGCTAGAGACTCGGCAGAAGGTTATGACGACAGTTGCAGGTCAGGGGTAAACGCATTTCGCTGCATTGCCAAGTAGTTTTGCCTGTAATTTTGTTCACACGTAAAGTTGCAGCCTTGTTATATTTGTTTTAATACATGTATTTCCGTCTATGTGGGTATGGAATTGCCAGAAAGCATAAAGAAAAAGTCCTCCCGCTGATCAAATAAAAAACAAAAAAGACCAAAGAAAAGGCAATAGCATAACAAGTCAACCTTGTGGTTTGGCGCAGCCAAATGTTGAATACAGCATAGAATGAAGACCAGGAGCTTCAGTGCTCGATACAAAAGGAGTTTGTCTGGGTATTTGCTCTGGGTGCGGTACAGTTGCTCCAAGATAGAAAACGAAGAAAGAGAAAAAAGAGAAAAAAAGAGAAAAAAGACAACAAACAACAAACAACAAACAACAGACAACAGACAAAGGTCCCCAATCTTTTGGTCAAAGTCAGTGACGTAGGTTGCTTGCAGGCACATGGTGAAGCCGGGTGGGGCTTGCCAGCAAATTGGTTGTTTTCCAGCATTCAAGCGTTCAAGGGAGGTGGCCGCAAAAATGACAAGCAGTGGGTCATCGTTTTTCCCTACCCCTGTCTGACGTGACCTTGTCTTGTGAACATTGAGCCATTCGGTAATAGTGCAGCATTGCCGAGGATGAAATGATAGAAAGGCACGCAAGCAAGCCCAGCATGGAAGCCTCCCGAGTGCATAGCGCAAGACCTAGGAGGGCGGGCGTCTAAGCCTTCCCTGTAAGGAGGGAGAAAAAAAAGGAAAGAAAATTTGGAGAAGCTGGGGGTTATGTGTAGCCGCTCTAAAACGAGGGGGAAGACAGGCAGGCAGGCAGGAACGCTGGCCTCTTTCGAAGCGGGAAAGTTGGGGTCGGTTCATGGTGGTGCGAGTGAGAATATAGCATGGGGGAATGGTGGCTTCATCTTCCTGGGATCGAGTCCTCAACTTCTTATTTTTGCTCGCGCTTAGAGTACGCCATCATGGCCTTCTCTAGTGATGCCAGATCAGAGCGGTCGCCGTACGCATCCAGCCATTGAGCATTATGCGCGCGCATCTCAGCGTCTTGTAGATCCAGTCGAGCCTGGCGTTCAGCAGCGCTGTCGGTATACTGTTTCGCGACGACACCTAACATCCAGAGCGGGATAAATGTTAGCGAGGGGCCAGCGCAAGATTTGATTTATTCCTTTACAATGAAGAAAAAGGAAAAACAGTCAAGTAAGTAGCATGACACATACCAGCAGCAAGGACCATGGCGACAGGCGTCAAGACCTTTCTAGAAATTTTGGGAGCAGTGTTCAACATAGGGAAAAACGAAGGGTAGACACGCGAAGCGGTAGAAAAGTTGCGCGGAGAGGGAGCCATTGTAAAGGTAGGAGAATTCAAAGAAAAAAAGAAGAAGGGAAAAGAAATAAATAAACGATCCAAAGGGTGTAGGGGAAATAAGGTCCGACTAGGCACTCGGATATTGATGGGGAAAGCACAAGACAGAGTAAGTGCAGAGTAAGTGATCGAGTGGTGTGATGTAAAGCTCTATTTTTTGGAGAGCCAGAATTGGACAGGCACGGAAAACTCAAGTATGGCAGTTGCTATTTGCTTGTGTCTTGGCGCTTGGAGCGAGGAAAGAAGTCTTTGGAGAAGGTACAGCGGTAACGTAGCAGTATAATGGTACGTGGTATGTAGTGCAAAGTACTTGGTACTTGATCTTTTCACTCTGTATTTCGTAGTTGAGATACAAAAGGCGAAATGGAGTGAAGCTTTGTAGATAGTCCGTGAGAGGGTAGCAAGGAGAAAGAGTTGGAGACGGAAAATGAAAATGAAAATGTGAATGCAAGAAGCAAGTGGTTGAGCAGATCTGGTTATGTCAATGCAACATCTCTCTTCAAAACGGGCGCCCGTGGCGCTTTTATAACCAAGCCCCAGCCCCAGGAAATCGGCGTTTTCCCGTTCTTCTCTGCCCCTTCACTAGCTTAGTCCTAAAGTCCAGTTACATCATCGACGAAGTAGAGACTTGTTCCTTCCCAACTTGCAAGTGCGAGCTGTCTAGCCCGGCCAAAGGTTAGGTCTAAGCAAGGGCCCCAAGCTGGGGAGGCCCCAGAAAGAAAAGGTGGGCCGGCATGTCTGCGGCCTACAGGTGGATCCCCTTACCCCTCCCAGATCTTTATGTGGAGACTTTTTACATGAGGAAAGAGCCCACGCCTGTCCCATGCATGCGTAGATAACTTCTATTGAGGCAGGAAACTAAAAGTATCTTCACACAACAACGGACCAAGCAAGCCCAAGGTGGAGGAGCACTACATACTGCGTGCCCTGTTTTACGTGCTCAGTTTTATATATTTATGTATGTACTTGTTTATGTTTTTATGTTTTTATGTTTTTTTTTTGTTTTTTTTGTTTTTTTTTTATTGTTTTTTTTACTTTAGTTTTATTCCTTCCATTTGTGTCTTCCCAACCCGAGAATCCGCATTGTTCGTAAAGACAAGGAGGAGACTCTCCAAATAAGAAGGGCTTTGCTCAGCATTTGGCTGTCTCTACTGGGAAATGGAGCCTCTGTCAGCAGATTTTTCAATAACTGCCCTCTGCTTGCTTGTTCCCTGCTCAAGACAGGCTGGTCCGGTCCCAGGTGTTTCATCGCTGGGCCTTCCAAGGAAGAGCTAACTTAGATCCAAACGAAGCGAGGCGGCTGGAGCTTCCATACATAGATGTATATATATATACATGCATTGGATCACCTTGGGAAAGCGTGATATATTGCTTGCAAAGGGCAACCGACGCAAGCGGACGCAAGGTAACCAAAAACATACAAAGGCAATGAAGCAGACGATGTATTGCCCCTCGTGTCGTCTTTTGTCATTTCCTTACGCTCATGTGCCTTGACTCCAAATTCCGTGGTCTCAAGCTGGTCCAAGGTGGCCTGTTTTGCCCTCCATTGTGGGGCTCTGTGGTGTGATATGGCCGACATGTCTTGTATCTAGCTTTGTCTGCTGTTTGACCAACACACCAGAGTCAAGCTTTGTGGCCTGCTTGGTTCACGTTGTTTTTCTGTGGTTTTTTTCTTATTTACCCCTTTCAAATTTGTCAACCTAATTTGACTGCATTGCAACATAACGTGCTCTTGTGTTGAGACAACAGTACTTCACAGCCACACATACAAATCAGCACGACCCCGCAGAGGAATCAGAGTATCAGAGTGGGAGAGCATTGATTGTATGATGGCGACATCTGTATCGTAACTTCGCATCGACGACATCTACAAGCCTCAGCCTATGCCATGGATGCTGTATAAAACACGCCCCTTTTATTCTTATCTTTATTTTTCGCGTGCTTCTTTTATCTGTTGCCCCCTCTTCTCCCTTGCTGCTAGTGCCAAGATTTTCTATTGCCAGTAACAAAACACAACGTCATCGTCTAACAACCAGCCAGCCATCAATGTATGATTTCCAATATAACCTGCATAGCAGGAGCGGACGAAAGTGGGTCCAGCACTGAACCTGCTACCGTCCGCATGACGGATGAGCGTCTACGAACATTGTAGCATACATAGATTGGCGGTTGCAAATTCAAAAATCGCACGTGGAAGCTTGCTCGTCGTGTCTTGTGCTGGATTCAGAATCGCGGCACACATTTTCTCAGCCGTTAAGAACGTTAGTACCGTCTGGATCGAAGCTCCAAGAACGCACACACGAACGTTAGTATCGTCTAGATCGAAACTCCGCGAACGCACACACTAGACATTAACTAAATTCGAATTAAAATCTACCTTGCTAGGGGGCTCAGACAGGCTAGTGTCGGTGTAAAGCTCTCATGGGCTCAACCCTAACTCAAGATCGCGCTCCTGGGCTAGCCCTGAGCTTGAAGGGCCCCACATTTGCGTCACGTTGAGATAAGCGACTCCTTATCACACCGGCTATCATCTTTTTTCAACGGCACCCGCCCCACAAAGCCCCCGGGGCTTCTCCGTTGATCGGTGCTTTTACGGCAAGACCCGCTTTTAACGATTACCCTAGTAACATGGACAGGACGTGGATGGAGTTAGCAGATACATAAAGACAGACACTAGAAGAGCGGATGTTGAGAGAAATAGAAACTTTTGTTATAGTGAATCTATATATCGACTTGCTGGCGCAAAAAAAGACATGTAAAATGAATTGGTACAATGAACGCTAGTGCAAGAGGCAAGAGACAAAACACGGAAGAAAAAGAAATGAAGAAAAAAAAAAGCAAAGAAACCTGACGGATGCCCCCGGCCTTATACTCCAAAATGTATCGTGATATAGCTAAACATGCTGTGTGCGTGTGAACCTGCCAGTGAAAGAGAATAAAGACAGACAGTTCTCTAAGAAATCATTAAAAGGGGGGGAATGGAAAGATGAAGCAAGAAAAGAATTCGGGACTGAAAAAAAAAAAAAAATAATAATAATAAAGACGACAAAACACGCAAAATGCAGAGCAATAAACAAGCTCAAAATCTGGATGCTTGCGGAATAACAAGAGCGCTGAATTGCTGCACCTTTCAACTGTGGCTGAATGGGGCTGAAGAAGCCAAACGAGAGCCAACAAGTAGGATTGGTCGGAAAGTTGAGATGACAGGTGCTGGATGACAACAGCCTTACATAAGCGGCGTCCAGATCCACTAAACCGGGCGCAGGGCTGCTTCTCGTCAACTTGACCACCTTGAGAAGTACTAGTCCCCGGTCTCAGTTACTTCTGCTTGATGTTGTTCCTCTTCTTTCATGCTTTTCTAGAGACTTCTTTTGTGGACTACCAAGAGACTGGGTCTGAGTTGGCATCAAACATATCGTCGTCTAGTTCGTCATCTGAAGCATCAAACATCTCGTCGTCTAGCTCTTCATCTGAAGCATCATCAAACATCTCTTCGTCCAGACCCTCGTCATCTGAAGCATCGAGCATTGCATCATCTAGATAGCCATCGTCTAGGGCTTTGTCTGGGCTGGCCAACATGTTGCCTTTGCGAGGCTTTCCGCCTTTCTTTAGCTTGTCGATGCTGCCCTCACCAAGACCGTCTAGAAGATGGAACATGTTGTTTTTGCTGGTCTTTTCGCCTTGCTCTACATCGCCTGCGTCGTCGTACATGCTGCTGTCCATGTCGTCGCCCATGTCGTCGCCCATGTCGTCGTCAATGGCGCTGAGCATGTTGTCGCCTCTGCCAGCTTTTGCGGCTTTCTTCAGCTCGTCCGTATCAGCATACAGAGCGTTGAACACGTCGTCGCTTATACCAGCTTTTGCGGCTTTCTTCAGCTCGTCCGTATCAGCATACAGAGCGTCGAGCACGTCGTCGTCGTCTTTGTGAGCCTTTGCAATTTTCTTCAGCTCTTCTACATCGTCCTCAAACATGTTGAAGCCGCTGCTTTTCGACACTTGAAAAACTGGCATGGACCAACACTGCTCAATCATCGGGCGCTCCATTTCCAGAATCTTGACGGCCCACAGCTCTGCTACATGAGCAATCATCTCAAAGACGAGGCTGCTCTTGAGTGCGACTCCGTTGGATAGATCGGCGCCGCAGTCGTATACGGGCTGGGGTGCCTTGACAACTGACCCATCGGCGTTGTGTGGCACCATGACATTGGCCGCCAGCTGTTTGCGGTTTTTGGCTCTGCCGCGGCGTCCTCCCTTGCCGCTTTTACTCTTACGCAGCCTATTAGGCTTCTTGCCGTTCTTATACGGCACAATGTCCTTGACATATGGGGTGGCTACCCCGCCTTTGATCCTTTTCATATCTTCGAGTTCCTCGGGCGATGAGAGCACTTCGAAGCTGTTAACAATTTGCGGCGTGATCTTAATACCGGTTGACAGGTTAATAAGGCCATAAAATAGGCTGGCAGTCAGCTCGATGGCAAGCTCTACGCTGGGAGTAAACTCGGCATTGAGTCGATCCGAGATGCTAGACGAAGAGTGGTACTCGGGCTTGGACCATCCCGTGGCGTAGGTTTTAGCCCGGTTTAGGAAATCGAGGTGGATTTTGCCGTCGGGCACTCTGAATGCCAGATCCGTTGTCATGTTGACGGCAGCTCCGGTCTTGATCTCAGTCCCGATAGAAAAACGCACACCGGGGCCAATCTCCAAAATTCCAGGGACGTTGACCATGGAGAAAAACAGCTCGGCAGGCGAGTACTCCATCATGTAGCTAAACTGGCGGCGAACGTCGGCCGTCAAGTTTAGCCTGGCGTCAAAGGACACGTCAATATCCATATAAAGTTGCTCTAGCTTAAGCGTCAAAAAGCTGTATGATAGCTTGCCGGAAAAAGTAATGCTAGTGGAAAAGTGGGCTTCATTGGCGACAATATTGACGTAGCCCTCATCTTCGTATAGCGTGTTCTCCAGATCCAGAGCCTTGGTGACAGCCATTGACGCCAGTCTTGTAGATGGCTCCATGGTATCGTCTGCAGCACCGGACCAGACATCTCCCTTCCAGGCGACAAAGCGACGGCGAATTTCGCCGGCGGGCACAGATTCAAAGCCCATAGCAAAGGAACGTACGACCTCGGAAATCTGGGCTTTGTACGCAAAGATCTTGATGGTAGACAACTTGGAGTTTCCTGTGATGCCCATAACCTCGTAGAAGCCACGTTGGTTGTCGATGTCGCATTCACCGCCGTGGTTTGTAATAATGACCAAATTGGGTTCCTTTTCCCACTGTTCAAGCACCTTTTCATACATTTGCGGGTCTTTAAAGGTCACATACATGTGTTTAGAGTCGCAGCTAACGCGGTGGACACTCTCAACGGCCTCAAGCACAATGGTTGGTACCTCCATCTTGAGGGCTATTTCAATCTCCCCTCTATCTTCCGCGTCAAGTGATGCGTACAGGACCTTGACGTCTAGACTAGGGATCATGGCATCGGGAGACGTGTCGGCCTCCTTTGGGATGTAAGTGTTAATGACACTTTCGGCTACATCGGTTGGCTCAATGACGACTTGTGAGACGGATGAAGACGATCGTATGAAATTGGTTGTAGTAGTGAGGTATGTGTTGTGGCGGCCTAGATCAAGGAAGTCATCGTCGACTTCCGGAGCGTCTGTAGTGATGGGATTGGTGATGTGGTTGCTGGCACTTGGTGGCGGTAAGTTGTTGGCTACATCTGGGACAGGATTTGGAGCTGGCCCATCAATGGATAGTAGGTCAGAGCGGATGTCATCTTCGATGGATGACATGGGGACGGCGCCCACCAGGCCCAACGGTAGGGCTAAAGCGGCCAAGACAAGCCTACGGAGAGTAGGCATGGCAGATGTGGGAAGGAGGAAGAGACCGGCAGAGAGAAGGGAGGAGAGGACAAGAACGAAAAAGCAGCCCAGAAGCTTTAATGGGAGAGCAGAAGGCAAGAGACAGACGCAGATAGACAAACACTGAAAGGAGCGAGAAGTGCCTTGCTATATGACCTGGCGCAGCACGGGACAAACAGCACAGGAGGGAGAGGCTAGAGTTTGTATTAAAGTTTTTCTTTTTTGTTTGGATAAAGGGGAAGGGAAAAGAGAAGGGAGAAGGAAAGAGGAAACGAGGTTCCAAGTCGACGGCGTCACAAAGGGCCTTTATCCAACTTTGTCCGGAGGACGGAACAAGGGTATCGGCGTGAAAAAAAACGAAGGATAAGCAAAGAAAGGAGAAAAATAAGAGAACGTGAAGAAAAGAGAGAACTCGAGGTGAGAGAAGGAGAGAAGAAGAGAAGAAGAGAATAAGAGAATGAGAAAATGAGAAAATGAGAAAATCCAGCAAGTCGTGGAGTGTGTCGTCTCTTTTTGTTAATATCGCACCTCCCGCCTGCCCGCCTGCACTGCGTCTCTCTAACGCCTACGGGCCCTCACCTCACTATTGGATTTCTACTCTAATCTGTCTTGCTTTTCCTCTCTTGCCCCCTCCATGTCCTCTCCCCGTCAAGCTGTTTTTGATTCAGCAAGAAAAAAACGACGCCCCCAAAGATCACCAATGGGCTTGACCTTCCCTCCATCTCTGCTTCTCGATAAGCACAAGCGTCAAATCCGCTTCCACATATTATCTGCACTACCAAAAATAGCCTTTGCCGTTTTTACCGAACCCGTAGTGGAGTCAGCTTGGTCAAGTTAATGTTGCTTGGATTGTGTTGACGAGCCATGGCGCTGTGCCGGGGGCTTTGTCTTTTTTTGAAAGCCTAGGATTTGCAAGCTAACTCTGTGTATGTGTGAAGGCTAACCCTAGTCGTGTAAGTGGTGTGTGCGCCAGTGTAGGCCTTAAAGTTCCGCTCTATTGTTAAGTATGGGCATATATAAATAGGCCAGGAACAGTATAGGCTAGCGCTGTTTTGTTTCGGCAGACGGGGGGGGGGGGGGGGCTGTTTTTTGGTTTGTCTATTCGGGGCGAAGCTTGCCAAATCCTGGTGTGGGTTTGATGGGTTGTTTTTTGTTTTTTTGCGGGCTGGGGGGGGGGGGGGAGGGGGTGGGGGGGGGGGGTGTGGGGGGGGGGGGGGGTGGGGTGGGGTGGGGGTGGGTGGGGGGGTTGATCTTTGGTTAGTCTATTCCGGGCGAAGACTGCCAAATCCTAGTGTGAGTTTGATGGGTTGTTTTGTGTTGTTTTGCGGGCTGGGCTGGGCTGGGCTGGGTTCGGCTGGGTTCGTTTGGTTTGGTTTGGCTTAGCTTAGCTTGGCTTGGCTTGGGGTGGTTTTGTTTGGTTTGGCTAGGCTTGGTTCGCTCGCTTTGCTTTGGCTATGCTTTGGCTTTCCTTGGCTTTGCTCCGGCTTGCCTTGGCTCAATCTATGTATGTGCGTGCTCGTAGATGTAACGCTGCATATGCCCATGTTTATGATGGTTTGTCACTATGCTGTGCATATCTGCATGTACATGCATGTAGGTACATGTGTCCTGCCACACTACACTAGCCACTGACATTCTGACATATCATCTCAAAGTTCTCTCGCAACCCTACAGCCACCACGGCTAACCGGCGCGCATACACGCGCGTATGCATGCATGTATCATACCAATGGTAATGATCGCCCATGTTTTTTGACTCCTTGGTTCCACTCCGGCTATCGGTGTAATGGATAGTACAGATAATCGCACGATGAGAGTAGCCCTAGCACTGCTGTCTCTCGACACCATGTACTAGACCGCTCATCGTCGACAAAAAGACCTTCTCACCACCACCCCTTCCTTCCCACCAT
This sequence comes from Ceratocystis variospora, assembly GCA_038407165.1. Classification (NCBI taxonomy): domain Eukaryota; kingdom Fungi; phylum Ascomycota; class Sordariomycetes; order Microascales; family Ceratocystidaceae; genus Ceratocystis; species Ceratocystis variospora. The sequence goes on along the minus strand of JAXHKN010000509.1, from coordinate 4,558 downwards.
CGTTATCAAATCCCTCTGGTCTATAGACCACATCTAGACCTTAGCTTAGCGTAGACTCGCACATGTACATGATATTTGCCGCCATCGTGGAAGGCGGCATCTGGCATAGCCTTCTTTCTTGTCTCTGTAACCTGTAATGAGCTGCATCTGCTCCAACAGCCCCCACCCCCGCGCGTCTTCTTGTCTTCTCTTCTCTTCTCCTCTTTCCTCCCTCCACTTTTTGTTCTTTTGTTCTTTTCATATTCTTTTTTTTTCTTTCAATTTGTAAGCTTAGCTATAGACTAGGTCTGTTAATGGGCTCATTAGACTTCCGCAAGCAGCCACACAGATGAGAGAGAGAGAGAGAGAGAGGGAGAGAGAGAGATGGAGAGGGAGATATGGAGAGGAAGAGAAAGGCAGAGCGAGAGAGAAAGGAGAAGTAGAGAGACAACGACAAACGCATCAAAGAAAGTGCAGTGTAGAGACCAGGGAAACCAAGATCCCGGCTTCTTTCAGCCGGGAGTACGTTCAGCTAGACCAGCAGACAGATAAATAGGGGAGAGAGAGGCTGGGCGGGGATGAGATGAGAAGAGTGAATATCAGCTATTATCGGGTGATGGAAGAAAGCAATGAAGAAAACGACACAAAAAGCACTGGCTTTCTACGTCTCAGTGCGGTCTATATAGCCGCTAAAGGCAGGGTCTTTTTACAAGTCCAAAGAAGGGCAGTACAGAACGAGTGATGGCATATGCCTAAAGGCACAGCGCCACATACACTAGTTCCCACAAGTCTGTTTCTGTTTTTGTCTCTGTCTGTCCTTGTCCCTTTCTGTCCTTGTCCCTTTCTGTCCTTGTCCCTTTCTGTCCTTGTCCCTTTCTGTCCTTGTCCCTGTATGTATCTGCTGTCCCTACTGTCCCTTTCTCTCTTTTGCCATCTAGCTTACTTCACTACTACCCCGTATCGTGTCATGTGCTGTTTTGCCAGCCTTTTTACGCAAATAACGTACAGCCTAGCAAGGGCCATCCAATATTTAGTACTTAATTATGGCCACTAGCGCGAACAGTGCAGTCTCTTTTGCCCTCTATAGCACACGGGGAGATGCAGGTGAGAGACGCACGCGCACCTCCATGGCCTGCCACCCCCTGGTCTTAATTATTGACGGGTAGCATTGAGATCTTACCCTTCCCCGTTTGAAATGACTCTTGTGTCATCTTTTTCCCATGCACCTTGTTTCGATGTGCTTTTGAGCCGTCGGGTCTCTCAGGGCTCCGCGTTTCGTTGCAATAATGTATTGTCCAGAGGCTTGCTTGCCTTGCCGCCCCTGGCCTGATATGATATAATATCAAGCAACAAAGGACCCTCCCGTGACCCGTAATATTGTGGCCAGGCTAAACAATCCGGCCCATAAGGCGGTCTTTGCCTCTGTTTTCCCTCCATTGCGTTTTACCTGGTGCGATTACAAATACTGGGATAATCGGCCGGATCATTGACAGTAAGCCGACTGTGAAGACACGTCGTTGCTAGACTCTGGTAGTTTATAGTGATTTTACATTCCTGCTTTGTTAGTCTAGTGGCAGAGCAGCTTTTAGAGAGATTTGGCTAGAATGTCAGGACGGACTGTTACGAAGCAGGAGGAGGAGGGGAGTGGGAACTGAGCGTAGGGTCAGAAAAGAGGTTGATTTGACTAAAATTAGACGTATACTAAGGATCCAACTACAGAATAGATCAACTGCTGAGTGTGGACGAGTATATATATATATATATATATATATAATTAACGTTACACTTCGATCAAATGACGCCAAGGATTTGTGCTCTATGCAATGTCTATCTACTGCTTTCCCGAGACAGGACGACGGGATGACGCTAACTAGGAAAATAGATACGACATGGATATATTGGATGTCTACAGCAATCACTAAGATCAGTCGACGGTAGATTGGCACTAGGACACAGTTAACCCTGCGCAAGGCCACGGACTTGTAATAATATGAGCACGGATATGACGCTAAGGACTAACCCTTAGTATACACACGAGCAAGCAATACGTTGAATATATTCGAATCAAAAATACCCACGAGCAATCATTCCCTTGAAAGGTTTGCCACGTTTCTTGAATGTATGATGAGATTACGAAAAACAAGATGGCAGTGTCCAGTGCCGCCTGAGACGACCGCTCGCTCCAAAGACGAGGAAGGACTAGACTGTGCGAGTATATGAGAGAGAGATTAACCCATGGCAGAGTCATGGCAAAATAAAAAGAAAATGGATAGGCGTCTTGTTCTGACAGCCTGAAGAAGGTGAGGTACCGGCCATGAATATATTGAACGACTACCGGACATGACTTGGATGTATTTAGCGTCTACGGGGAACGACTACCGGGGTTGGTTTTAGATGAATATATTTTACGTCTACTGGAAGACGACTGCCGGACGGACCACTTGAGAGCTTGAATATAGTACCTCTGCATGGATTATAGAGATCAAACGATGCGAGAAAAAAAGAAAAAGAAAAAGAAAAAGAAAAAGAAAAAGAAAAAGAAAAAGAAAAAGAAAAAGAAAAAGAAAAAGAAAATTAAATAAATAAAAACTCCCAGGAAACTCATTTCCTTTTTGGTCGCTGCTTTGGCCCAATTCGGCAGGAAGCACCAAAGCTCTTCGCTCGCTTAGCTCAGTTGGTTAGAGCGTCGTACTAATATTCGACTCCCGAATATTGTGTAATGCGAAGGTCGCCAGTTCGACCCTGGTAGTGAGCATATCTTTTTGCAAGTCTGTTCGTCTCGCTCGCGTCTTTGCAGCTTCTGTTTCTTTACCTTTCATTCTTTTTGCCACGAGCTAGCTAGGCTCTCTATTTCTATGCCGTCGTATTTCTGTGCAAAATCAGTAGTAGGTAGATGTTAAATAGCACAAAAATAGCTAGGTTCTCTGTTTGCTCCCGATGGACTCCACCAGTACCAACACCCTAGGCCGTTGGTCTCTTAGACTACATCACTACATAGACATAGGTAGGCAGGGCGCCACAAGCCAAAAACACCAGGTAGCCAGCCAATCCTGGAAACATACCCAGCAGGGTCCAGTAGACGTTAATTATACTCAAATCAAATCAACCCAGCAGGGCAGCCCTCGGGCAACGTCTAGCGGAGAAAACTCCTGGCCACAAGGGCTCGAAGAAGACGCACACCTGTACTAGAGCAACATCGTGCTACCCTCTTCCGTTCCGAGCATGCCACCCCGTCGTATTGCTGTGGAAAACCAGTAAGTAGGCAGACCCTAAATAGCACAAAAACCCAACTAATTTCCTGTTGCCGCGAGCCGGGTTCACTATTTGCGCCTTGGTTATTATCACCAATAGTAGCAAGTATTTAGCCAATAAAACTGCGGAGATGAAGTATGTTACAGTCCGCTTTAAAACTATAGCATCATAAGGCGCAATTGAATCACTGATATAGCCCAAATGGTGAAAACGGGGTACTCAGTCATATGTATCGGTAGTATGCTTGAAATAAGTGAAACAAAAGCTTGGTATGAAGTGAGTAACCGACCACACGGCAAGTTGAGATGATAGATACATCATGTCAAATACAAAGTATTTCTGTTTATACTCTTGTCAGACAGCGTGATGTTTTCCCAAGCCGATAAGCAGCAATTTCATACTTGCTTTTTCGCTCCTTTGGCCCAGGAAGCTCAAGAGTTGAACAGTCCAAGGAAATTATTATCGCCTAGGAACGCAGGTTGTAAGCCCCCGCTCCCACTGGCTGTAAGGTCACGGACAATTCTACTTATTCCAATAGCTGCAGGCTTATTGTATCGCAATCCCGACCAGTGTGTATCCTGCTTGATTGAAAATTGCGCGTGGGGAGTTGACATTAGTTTGGTCAGAGGTGAGGACATGAAGGGGTTTGGCAACAGTATACTGCTTTTTTTTGGTACTATTTAACGTCTACCTACTGATTTTCCACAGTGATACGACAGCGGTATATTGCTTTTCTTCTTTACTGAGTACCCTAGGCGATCGGAAATATTATATACAAGGAGCATCGCCCGAGACAGACTGGGCAGGCAAAAAAAATAAATAATAAAAAATAAGCATCGTCCAAATTCAGATACAGGTTCTACCAAAAACCCTTAACGACGTTTCTACATCAAGTGCCATCCCGTAAGATGACATAAGCTGTCCCTATCGTGTGAATCATCATGGTAAGGACGGATGCCAAAATGTATTGCGTAATCTGGGAATCGAACCCAGGGCTAATCGAAATCATTACCAGATGGCAACGATTAATGTTACCACTACACCAATTACGCTGATATTTCAAACTGGGCCATAACTTTGTATATATTTTCATAGACCACTGCCGGAAACGACATGTCATGTCGCCGACGTGCTACGCCGCCACCTGAGGCTTATACAGGGCATGCAACAGCCAGACTCTGAGCCGAGCCGAGCCGTCTGGACACTATGAAGGCACCTCTCTTAATAAAGGACTAAGTCCTTCTTTGATTGAAGCTTTTCCAAATGCTGTGGCTGTTGAAAGACCTGTTGTAGTTAAAGCTACTTTAATTTTACATCCTCAATGCAT
>JAXHKN010000508.1:0-18435 GCA_038407165.1 Ceratocystis variospora | reverse complement strand
TATAATATAACGTCTATCAAAACTGATGTCCTGGATAATGCCGCTTTCCTACACAACCAAGCAACGAATAACCAACCCCACCATACTTAGAAGATAACTTCCTCTTCGTCCCCATCAGCTAATAGGTCCTTCGGGTGATCGCCGTTGTCATCTTCTGAGGGTTGGCCCTTAGCGGCCCTCCTAGCCTTAAGCTCAATATCCTCAGCTGCCGTATCACGCTGTTTCTTGTTTGCAACCTGTTTATGACATGGTTAATACTGGCCTAGTGTGTATGGGATACCATAGTGTGGCTGCGAAACATTACACACGTCTTTAGGGGGCATACCTTCTTCAATCTATAAAACTCCTCTCTGTCCAACTCATCAAGCTCGGAGTTGATGTCTAAACACGGGTTAGCTTATCCTAGTTCTAGGAAGCCGTTATCATTGAAAGCTTACACTTGATGGTATTCTCCGTTCGCGGGATAATGACATGCTCACTAAAGCGGGCGGTTAGCTAACTATTTTGCCAGAGAGGCTGCCACATGGATTAAAAAGAGGTTCATTCATACATGGCGTTTACTATGAATAGTATGTTAGTATTAAAACATCCAAAATACCAAGGGGAGAATGTAGTTTACCTCTGCGGTTTACGACTTTAATGACCTCATCAAGGATAACAAATGCAGTCTATCACCTCTTGATTGTTAGCATGATGAGCCAATAAATGTGAGCAAGTCTGCAGGCTAAAAGGGCTCAGACCTGTAAGCTTGCAAGTTCAACAAGCGCCTCCACTGCTCTGGCATAGGTTTCTCTGCATCTCTGCACCTGTTGACCACCACGTCCCAGACCTGTTAGACCAAAGTCATTGTTTCCTTCAGTTTGGTAGCTTTCAAAGGCAGGAAGAAGGACACCCGAGACGTTCTCCTGCTTTGTGCGCAGGCGGAATCTAGCAGACTTTGCAGATTCTTGGATCTGGTAGCCAATGTCACCACCAACAGCATAGGTGACCTCAGCCAGGGAGAAGGCGGCAATCTCCATAACTCGGCCCATCTTCCGTTTCGCCTCATCGATGCGTCTGGTGATCTCTGGCAGCGGGCAGATGAGTTGGTAAGCTTTCATTTATGAAGAGTATTGGATTCGGATGGGGCGATATTTAAATACCTCGGAAGCGCCTATAAGGTAGCGAAGTCATGTTAGAAACAAGCATTTACAACAATTGGTGGTCAACATACTTTGTGAGAGCCTCGCTCTTTCTCTTCAGAAGACTGTGGCCAGTTTCAGCGCCCTTCAATTTAGCCTTCATCAAGCCCAGCGACTGGCGCGTGGGGAAGACGGGTTCGCGGTCCTATGGTTTATGATATATGAGAAAGATGTGCTATACTGGTTGATCATGTGAATTGCAAGCAGACATCGCACAACTTACAGCAGCGCCTGACATATTGGATCCGAATAAAACAGAGGTACGTAAGAGATGGCGATGAGGTGAAAATAAGGCGAAGGTAGTAGCGTGTAGAAGGCGAGGGCTTGAAAGCAAGCAGCAAATTGACTTGAGACCAGACTGATAGTAGAGCGAGCTTTATCGTAGCGATTTTAAAGGGCTATCAATGCGTTGAAATGCTAATTAATCATTCCGAGCTTAACTTAACTGGCATAGGCTAAGCTGTTTGGTGCTGTGCTGCGGCCAAATGCATATACCAGGAATATGCATCAATCGATATGCTGCACAGCCAAGTCCCTTGCTGAGATCGACCCAGCTTTTTGAAGGACCTGCAATAAATGTCCACTCGATCGCCTTTTTGCTCCCTACACCGTCTTGCGCCGCCTTTGCATTTGGATTGAACAGCAAGAGTTCCATTTATCTTACTTTGCTTCTGATGCGCAGCATTATTGGAATCTCTTAGCTTCAGCCTAAGGCACTGCCATATGCGAGAAAGCCCCCTCTCTGGCCAATTCCGTGTGTAGATGCCTGCCGCGATCACTACCTCAATCATGGCGGCTCGGGATGAAGTCGACCTTTGCATGATTGTATGTTGATTTTTTTTTTCTAGTACTATCGCCATCTAACTCTAGTCTTGCTAATCTAATGCGATCCACTTTAGACCGAAGATGATGCAGTGTACGAACACGACATTCTCCGAAACCCCAGTAGTCCCAAGCCATGGTTGGCCTTTATTGCTGCCAAGCTCCAGCATGGAACCGTTCGGCAACAAGCTTTCGTGATGGAGCGGGCATGTATGCAATTGCCTCGATCTTATAAACTATGGAAAATGTACCTCGAGTTCCGTGTGAAGCATGTGAAAAAGCTCAACGCGGCAATCTTCTCCATTGAATATCGCAAAGTCAATGCTCTTTTTGACCGCGCCCTCATTCTCCTCAATAAGATGCCTCAAATTTGGGAGCTGTTTCTCAAATTTCTCTTGCTTCAACCCGCCATAACCACGACCCGACGGACATTCGATCGCGCATTACGCGCCCTTCCCATTACTCAACATCAACGCATCTGGGCCCTCTATCTCCCCTTTGCCAACTCGGCATCAGGCGAAACAGCAATCAAAGTTTGGCGGAGATATATACAAATCCACCCACAAGATTACGAGGACTACATTGAGCTTTTGGCTCATGTAGGCAAATACACGGAAGCAGTCCAGGCGTATATTTCTATGCTAAATAATCCCAAATTCGCAAGCAAAAATGGCAAAGGCAAGCACGAAACCTGGAGCGAAATGGTCGATCTTCTTGTTAGGCATGCTTCAGAAATCAAGACGGGATCAGAAGACGGAATCAATGTTGATCGAATCCTACGAAGTGGACTTGGTTTATTTCCAGATCAGCGAGGCAATCTTTGGTGCGGTCTTGCAACATTCTGGATTAAGCGCGGGAACTTTGATCGCGCCCGTGATATCTTTGAAGAGGGTATATCAACAGTCATGACAGTGCGAGATTTCACCATGATATTCGATTCGTTCATGGAGTTCGAACGCAACGTCATTGAAGCGCTCATGGAAAAGGCCGGTATACGAAGCGAGAAAGGTATTGTGGACGAAACAGCCGACTTTGAGCTTGACATTCATATGATGCGACTCGAACAATTGCTTGACCGGCGGCCTTTCCTTCTCAACGACGTTCTGCTCCGACAAAATCCTAACAGTGTCCATGAATGGGAAAAAAGAGTGGTGCTCTGGGGCCAAAATGCTCAAGAGGTTGGAAAGACTTACGCCAATGCGCTTGCAACTATTCAGCCTAAAAAGGCCATTGGACCCCTTCATGAACTATGGGAAAACTACGCCAAGTTCTACGAATCGGCAGGCGACCTTGCTACCGCACGTGTCATCATGGACAAGGCTGTCAAGGTCCCTTTTAAATCTGTTGCTGAGCTCGCTGATATGTGGGTGTCCTGGGCAGAACTAGAACTGCGTAATGAAAACTTTGAAGATGCAGTCAAGGTTTTGCGCAAAGCTGTCCAGGCACCGAAACGATCCACGGTTGACTACTTTGATGAAACTCTGACACCCCAACAACGAGTACACAAAAGTTGGAAGCTATGGAGCTTCTATGTGGACCTTGTCGAGAGTGTAGAGGGCCTTGAGGAAACGCGCAATGTTTATGAGCGGATATTCGAGCTGAGGATAGCAACGCCACAGACTGTTGTCAACTACGCCAACCTGCTAGAGGAGCACCAGTACTTTGAGGAGTCGTTCAAAATCTTTGAGCGTGGTCTGGATTTGTTCAGTTATCCTGTGGCCTTTGAGCTGTGGAATCTGTATTTGACAAAGGCAGTTGACCGCAAAATTAGCATCGAACGACTCCGAGACCTCTTTGAACAAGCTATTGAAGGCTGTCCTCCTCGGTTTGCGAAGGTTATATATCTCATGTACGGTAACCTAGAAGAAGAACGCGGCCTAGCACGCCATGCCATGCGCATCTACGAACGCGCGACCAGGGCTGTATCCGACGAGGATCGTGCCGATATGTTTAGCTTTTACATCACAAAGTCAGCATCCAACTTCGGACTACCGTCAACACGCTCCATCTACGAGAAAGCCATTGAAATTCTTCCAGACACGGACGCCCGCGACATGTGCCTCAAGTTTGCTGAGATGGAAAAACGTCTAGGAGAAATCGACCGCGCCAGAGCTATCTTTGGTCATGGATCTCAGTTCTGTGACCCTCGCACGAGTCCCGATTTCTGGGCCAAATGGGAGACATTTGAAGTGCAGCACGGAAATGAAGATACCTTCAAGGAAATGCTGCGGGTCAAGCGTAGTGTCCAGGCTCAGTTCAACACAGATGTTAACTTTATTGCAACACAGGCTCTAGCTCGTGTTCAGGGTGCCGGTGCAGGCGGAGACGGCCCATCATCGTCAGATGCCATGTCCCTTCTCGAAAGACAATCTAAGGCACCTGTGGGCTTCGTCTCTGCCGGCACTTCTTTCCGGTCGGGACCTCCAGAAGAGGCGGCCGCCCCTCAAGCTGCGAACCCAGATTTAATCGACATTGATGATGAGTAATCAATATTAGGCCGCTCTTATTTCTTTTGCCTTCATTTCTTTGTTGAACACCCCATTTAGTTTGCCGTTTTTCATTTTATTTTACTCTTTTATCGAGCTTCTTCCTACTATTTCCTTGAGGCTGTAGTCTGAACCTTTGTTGTGATATCTGTAAAATAGGAGTTGTTGATTCAAGTATTTGACCTGAAGCTTATTAAAGAGGGGAGCCTTAGGGTTAGTTGTCTTGAATAAAAATATGGTGTGAGAAGTGAAGTGTTTGTATGAGGCCTACAGTCCATGAAAAGTTTTTAGCTTTCTTCTTTAACGAATGAGAAATGAAGACAACTTTTCATGAAACGGTCACTCGCCCTCCTCCAAACCAGATTTAAACAATCCATCATGTCGACTTCCTTATTGCCTCGGATAAATCTTACGCCAAACGAAACCAGACTCAAGAATCTTCTCCTAGATCTTACGGCCTCACTCGACCAAGACCAGCCAAATGGCCCGATAGTGCTGCGATGGGCTGGCGGTTGGGTGAGAGACAAGCTTCTGGGAATTGAAAGCAATGATATCGATGTTGCTATCAACTGCATGACCGGCGAGACCTTTGGCCTTGAGCTAGGGAAGTTTTGCCAGGAGGCATGGGTTGTAGAAAAGTATGGCATAAAAAAGGATGACCTCCATGGCCTACACTTGATTCGATTGAATCCTGAAAAATCCAAGAACCTAGAGACGGCTACGACCCAGCTGTTCGGTGTCGACCTGGATTTCGTCAATCTTCGCAAAGAGACATACGCGCAGAATAGCAGAAATCCTGAAGTTGAGTTTGGAACAGCCTATGAAGATGCCATGCGCCGAGATGCAACGGTCAATGCCCTATTTTATAATCTGCACTCGGACAGTATTGAGGATCATACGGGTGGTGTGGTTGATCTCAAGGCCAAGGTCATTCGAACACCCCTTGAGCCTTTCCAGACCTTCATGGATGACCCTCTCCGGGTCTTACGACTAGTCCGTTTTGCTAGCCGTTTAGGCTTCACTATCGCCGAAAACACCTGTCAATTTATGAGCGATCCTCGGGTCCTGGACGCCTTAGCTCTGAAGATTACTCGTGAGCGGGTAGGTATTGAGCTTGACAAGATGCTCAAGGGTAGGTTTTCCTCGCTGCACTTTTATTCTTCGCTGGATACTGCAAGTTTCAACTAATGCGGTGTCATCTGTTTCTGCAGGGAATGATCCCCGAGCTGCGCTGCAGCTCATTTATGAACTTGGCCTTTATCATACTATCTTTACCAATGTCACCCAGCCTGACATACCCAAGCCGGATATTACAAATTGGCCTACGGCATTCAACCTTCTTCACGATATGTCGAAAAACGAGTTTGGCGATTTTCCTTACAACTCTCTAGTAACGAACAGTAACGAATCCTATCTAGCTTGGGCACTTGCATGTCTCTGCCCATGGGAAAATGTCCCAACTCCACAAAGTGGACAAAAGCCCAAGTCCAAATCACTTCCTCAGATTGTCACTGTTGCACGCGAAGGCTTCAGGGCAACAAACAAACTTTCTGATTGTCTCACCGGGTCACATAAAAATATCGACGAGATTCGCCGATTTAAAAATGCCATGCTAGAGGGACAGCCATGGACTAAAAAACGAGGTACTGTAGCTATGATGATCAGAAGATGGGAAGGGAACGCTATGAACTGGCGCCTCCAAATTCTCTATGCTATGCTCGTTGAAGCACTGCAGCATCATTCTGAAGCTACCCAAGAACTCAAACAGCTTCGAGTCTCATGGGCCTCGGTCTTAAAAGAGCTCGAAAACCTCAATCTTATGGATGCGCATCTTGTCGTAGGTCTTGTAGATGGCCGCACTCTTTCAAAGGCTTTGAACAAGCGTCCGGGGCAATGGATGCGTCCTGCTCTCGATGTTTGCCTTGAATGGCAATTCGACAACCCTGGTGTCACAGACATCACAAAAGCGATAGATGCTGCTCGTGAAATATACGGATAAGAAAGAAAGCAGCGTAGTGACGATCAATACTGAGATATAGTGGATCCTAATACAATTTAAACCGGCTATAGTGAGTGTATCATTAACCCTAACTGTGGAGACTGATGACGGACGTACTGCTGAGTTTATTCCAAACTTCTTTCCTGCCTTCATCGAATATTTCTGCACCCTAAATGATTTATTATCGCGAACAACTAACTATGGACTCGCTACTAGCAAAAGTACGCAGCATTGACCCAATGTCCATCCTGGAAGATGATGGGAGCCGGAACCTTGAAGGTTAGAAGCTTTGTGTCCCATATAACGATGTCAATTTCTCTCAGATTAACACATTACCAGACCTAGAGCTTGATAGTAGTGAATGCAAATACCAGGCTGAAGATCTAGTCCGCTTGCTTAACGTGGGGAAGGAAACGGTGAGCTTTCTCGTCATTTCATTTCTAATCATCAATCTAACACTAAAGCGCAGAATATTGTGGAAGCCTTGACAGCTATTTTGTTAGCTCTGAGGCAAGATACTGTCGATGATATTCAAAAACTAAACCTGAATCTGCCGTCGGAACTACATCCCATTTTAATTTCTACCAATGGTCCTCCTTCTGGAGGCGCTGAAGCTTTGGCTAGCTTGAAGATTATTCTTCAGATGGTTAAGTTCCGCAAAGTTATAAACCCAGCCCTTTTGGTACCAGTGATAGCGTATATGGACCCCAGCGACGACTGGAATAGCCAAGAATTAAACGTTCTTGCATCGGAAATCTTGGCATCGTATGTCCAGAATGGGGGCTGCATTGAAGAAGTCATGGACTTGGTGCTAAATCAAGTGATACGTCCTGCCATTTCATCTATTAGGCTGAAACAGAGAACGACGAGTCTAGCAACGCTACAAGACCACTCGATAGATCGACCGTGGCACAATCGGGGTTTCTTCCTGAGACGGATGTATGAATGGATCTTGACTACTTGCTCGGTATGCACATTAGTTCAAAATAAAAAGCCTTCATCTATTCTGTGCTTCTTTGCTGACAAGCTACCCATATAAACACAGCCTAAATACGCTGCGAATCACTGGTCACAGCTTTTACCATTCTTACTTAACCTCCTCGATGATAGCGACACTCCATCCCGAACTTCTGGTCTCCGTTACAGTATCATACTTGTCGACAAGCTTCCTCGCCAGATTATTCTCAACAATGGCATTGGCCAAGTTATCTGGGATGCGGTGTTTCCCATCATATCTATTTTGCCTGGTGTTTATCCTGAACACGAGGTCATCCAAGTAGTTGAGCTTGCTTATGCTAGTCTTTCTTGCATCGCCTCTAAAAACGACCATCAGAAGAAAATGGCGTTACTCGATAAAACTTTACGCGAAGGAGTTTTTACAAACTATCATCACGCCTCGCAGTTTTCCAGTATGATTGAACTATTTTTGCGCGAAATGGCTACTATCATTGATGCAATGGGCATTCATGCCGTGAAGCATCTCAAGGTAGGCAAATACAGCGATATATATTGCCAAGCATTGGTGGCACGTATCGGTTCAGTAGAAGAGGCAGTTGACTGACAAAATTTGTCACCTTCTAGGATATAATCCCTATCGTATCAATGGTTATGACAGATCCATTTGTGCTGGATGTTAGCATAAAGTCTGTCTATGAAACATGCATTGCGCTTGAGAAGACTCTCAAAGTATGTTGGGTGCGTATCAGAAGCCTGTACGCCGGAGAGGTTCTAAATATGGTCTGTATATGTTGGTTGAATGTGAAGACAGCCATGGCTTCTCCTCGACATTTACCAAGCACCGAGAAAAGGTTATTCGGAAGAGTTGAGGAACAGCTTATAAAAATAGCGGCTATGATAAAAGCTCTCTTAGACGACCAAGGGGATACTGAGTTTTCAATCAGGCCACTTCTGCATACTCAGCCACTTCTTCAAGACTTATTCAAGCACCTGCCAAGCAACGGCGGGATGCTGTTTGAAGAATGATTTGCCCTGTAGCCACTTGCGATACGCTTTGTAACGCTTCTTCTGGGAGTCGTTTTCAGTGACATTAAGAGGATCATCTCCGATTTCCATAGTTTCGATATAAGCCTGTAAGTCCTCTGTACCAGATGGATCAAGACCTTCGGATTGCCATAAACCATGCACAAACCTGATATACTCAGGCTCAACATCTGCAGGTGTCTCCGCTGAAACGACCAATGGCAGGCTATGGGGATGGGATAGATAATGGAAGTAGTCTTCCTTCTCTTCAACACTAACGTTTGGGTCTAATGATTCATGAACAGCCTTGGCAAAAATTGATTGTGCCGACTCAAACTTTTCGTGTGGCGTTAATTTTTGCGGCCGTGCCCCAGAAACTGGAGTCGCGTTTGTGTTGTTTGTTGTTGGACCTGTGGTGGAAGACGTGGTCATGGGTGCTGGGTTCTGCATAATTTGAGAATTGTTTGTATGGAACCATTGCTGTAAAGAGGATCCGCGGGTGGAAGCGCCGTCTGTATCTTCATCTTTTAGGTTGTTTTCAGTAACCGACTTCTCAGGGTGTCTCTTGAGCGGTGCATTAGCCTCTGGGCCAATTCTGACTCGAAATGGGCTCATGTCTACTAGGCTTTCAGAGGGGCGAGAGGCTGCTTGTCCCTCTTTCAGAGTTGATTTCATTCTAAAAGCAAACATGTTGTTGAAAGTTGATAGAGTTGGAGGTCGGTAGTACTCAACCCAGTAATTATCAACACGGTCAATAGAGCATATCTCTCGAGAAGTACGTGTCAAGCAGTAGTCCAGCGGGGTTCGTCGTGGCTGGAGATGTTGCGGGTTGAACCAATTCATGTAGTCTTTTATGGCAAGCTCCTCATCCTTGGCTGGCCTTGGGTGGTGTAGCTGGTGGTCACCATGCATATCCCATAAAAACGGTTTCCCGGGTTCGTAGACATAATTTCCGAGAAACAGGTTATAAGTCTGCTGCCTTTGAGTATCCAGGAATGAGTTGTTGTAAAAGCGTTTAAAGCTTTCCAACATGTCACGTGGGTTACTCGTCCAAGATCCTGTTTTCCGATATGTCTCAACGGTGTTGACAAGCTGCGAGCCAGCATACTGTAGAGCAATAGTATCACCGTGATCATGGTATAGATTGGTCAACATATTGATAGCGTCAGTATCATAGTCCAAGGTTGTATCGGGTAGGACGCCTAGAGCGTGTAACTGGTGCCCAAGCGCCCTCTTTCCTATCACGAACTGGGCTGCATTTGTGCGATCCAGGCAGTCGATACAGTTAGTCCGAACAACGCCATTCTGTACCCTCGGAGGAGCCACAGAGGAACTAGCGCTACCATTACGGAAAAATCCAGTTTTTAGAATAGTATCTTCAGCTATGCTTTCGAGTGTAGAAATAACGTCTTGGTCTCTACTTTTAGATGCTCTGCTCATATCCCACGCTGTGTGGATGATCTTGGCATCGTTGGGCAGATACTGGTTTAGATATGACGTGGCTTGGATATAGTGATCCAAGAGTTTAGACTCCCTTGGAATTCTTTCGCGGGCTTTGACCAAGTTCAGAACGTATACCGGTGTTCCATACCGCTCAAAGAGATTGTCGAAGTGAGCGGCAGCCCCAGAGTAAAAGGGATCTGATACTTGGAGCTCTATAGGCGGTTTTGGAGATACCCCTGAAGCATCTTGCGTCCATGATAAGGGAATGCTTCCTCGGTGTTGTACATAGGATGTAAAGTGAGGGTTGCTGTAAAGCTCGGGTCCTGGAGAGTGAAAAGAAGTTGTCAAAGCCTCAGAGACTATCTGCTCTGTTTCAACCTCATTGGCAACATGACCCTGTATGAAAATTAGTAGCTGGCAAGCAAGGTAGAGGGTAAAGAAAAGCTTAGAGATGCTTTGAATAAAAATGATGAAAATAAAATGTGAAGAATTTCGGCGATCTTTATACCTTTTCTGTGACTCCGCGCTTAAGAAAACGCACACCCGCATAATGACGAGACCGCCGGCCGATGAGTGTAATGTGAACTATGCGTCCGAAGACGTTGAGAGCTGAGAAAGCCGATTAGAAAACTAATGCAAAGAATTTAAATTGCTAATTGTACCACAATTTTGGGAATATAACTCACCGCTTTGCTCAATATACCCATGAATGATGGCTCGACACCAGGCATAGGGGTTCTCCATGCAAGATTTGACAGGTTCTACAAGATGGGAATTCCACACAAACATGCCATTAAATCCATGATTGTCAGCCTCAAGTAGTTGAGTAGTAAGTCGTCTTCTTTCTCGTGAAATATTGTGTTGCAAAGTATGGCTGATGTCATATGAAGGGCTGTAGTAAAATGTTTTGGTGAGATCGAGAGAAGTAAAGATATTTAAAAAGCGAGATTCTTCTGCATTACGATGGTCTTGTTTGTTCTTGTATCTGGTGAGTGGTATAATCTCGGTACCCTCGATTTGATATATATGATGGCCTCCTATTACAGCAACGGTACTCTTCTTGGTAATGACGACCAGATAGTATGGGCCAGTAAAACGAATGAAGCCAAGTAGACCCCAAATGGTGCTTCGGAGCTTTATGCCACCAGTTGCACGATTGCCATCTTCAATTGTTTCTAAGAGCTCATTCATTCCATTTCTTGTGTAGATTGTCTTATCGTCTGCGATAGATAACTCACTGTCCTCAGATGTCCGCTCAATCTTGAGGATACGATGATAGTTTTCAGTGACATCGCTACCAACAACATAAAAGCGAGAAGCAGTTTCATAAAGCCCAAACTTGTGGAAATTAAATGACTGGTTGCCTTTTGTTTGGGGACCAGGAAGGGGGGTTTGCGTACTCGCTGATGAAGTGGCATCATCTTGGCTGTCAGTCCATGCACAGTCGTCAATATCCTCAGGACTAGGGCGAACAGAGCTCATAGGAAGCTGGTGCTTCAAAATTCGTGCTGAATTATCTTCGGGAGGCATTATTTTTGAAACAAACATGATATGATTTGGATTGAAATTTGAGAGCGATTATAATAAATAAATGGAATGACAATTGTACATGAGCGTCATTCAGCCACGATTCGTGTAACCTTAACCATCACGACGATAAGATAAGGACGCCTCCTTTGTTGTGGAAAGCTTACTTACCCCCCCCCCCCCTTTCGTCGGTTGAACCTCGGCTAAGACCATGAGGCGCAATCTACATGGTGAAGAAACTGGAGAGGTTTGATAATATATTTGTCATCCACGAAGATCAACCGATAAATCTGAGAGGTGATCGCTTGCAAATTGTTGAGAAACCTTTCACGGGAGTTCTGGATGAAGGCTGGCTAAATTGATAAGACGGGATTCTTATCGACAAAATGGGCTAATAAATATGAAAAGAGGAGTAGCCACATTTTCATCATGTTAGAAATATTTTAATACAAGGACCAATTTCAACACAAATAAATAGCCCAAGCAAACTGGCATAATGTAGATGATGAGTAAGCAAGACAAACAAGCATGCGTGACAATATTTGAGTTGAATATGTTGTGATTGACTTTTGTTTAACTTGTTTTATTAAGAGGCTAAGTTATTTCACGTTAGGACACATCGCGTCAAACGTAACTAACCACCTTACGTGTTTACCCGATGTACACCCGGATAATGGCGGAATATCCACAACAGAATATATATATAACGTCTACTGGCGCATGCGTGACAAAGATTTCAACCTCGAAGTCAGGCCCAAAGGTAAAAACATGGCGAAATATTTCAATAACTAAATTAAATCATTATCCTCTTTTCAAGACATAAAATCAACAATCTGGCAAGTCCATTTGACATGGACGGCTTTGCCACACATTCCACAACGACTTTCCTTCAAATGCACTGACTTTGTCTCGGCCACCACTTATCGACAATTCAGCCGCTACCTGCGCATCAATGCGGGGTTTCTGATCTATTGCTTCTCTCGCCTCTTCTACTGTTATCTTCCCTTCATCCTATAATCTGTTACTTTTTTATCTGTGCTGTAGGCTAGGTTTCTTATTTGACTGTCCAAGCATCTGGCTCTCGGCTCGGGCTTCGATAATTACATCTGGAATAGTACGATCATCCGGCATTCAGCATTGATCACATGAATGGCTGGAGATCATTTATAATTTCCACGCTGTGGTAATTTCGCCTTTCTACAATTCTCTGTACCTATAGCACGCATTCCATAATCATAAAGCTAGTATTATCCAAGTTGTAGATAACAACTAGGTTGATATTATATTTTTGTGAATGTGTTCTCCACGAGCCTAAACCAACTGTAAATAATAGCTAGATTGTAGTGCAGGCATTTGGATCGCTTGTAGCTATATTTACGATTGAACCCCGTCTTGACGTCTGACTGTCACTTGATGGAGGTGGAAGGCCAGTGCTTGCCGAAGCGTAAAGCGTTGCAGTCAGTGAACAGTCGAATGGCCATTTCTTTCACATGAATTAATCACAAGAGAAATTCGCACAAATTCAAATCGAGAATTAACTGAACAACAATCTGTTACTCTAGATCAGAGTCTGCATGACTTGGGGATCCAATCGTGTCGAGATTGAATATTAAGCACTCTGTCAGCGCCATAGTATCATGCCACCAACTTAGTTGTATCAAAGCTGTGATTTTGTGATATTTTGAAGGGCATTAAGGCAAGAAGTATTCTACCTCTAATATTTAGGTAACACATAATCCATGGTCGGGAATTTGTTGATCAATAAGAGATAATGCAAGATGAAGAAATCTTGTCACGCATGCTTGTTTGTCACACATGCTTGTTTGTCACACATGCTTGTTTGTCACATAAGCTTATCACGTACATCAAAATAAATTCAATGCAACATACCTATAAGGCAGAAAAGAAAAAAAATTCTGCTTGACTTTGGAACTCGAGGCTCGTCAGCACTAAACTGAACAATTGGTGGGAGTTAATTAATTATAACGCAACGCAGGCTGCTCAATTTGTTTCCTCTCTTCTTCATCGAAATATATTTGTTCTTAGACCCTTACATCATATTCTTGCTTGGTTTTCTACTGATATTGGTGGCTACCTATTACTTACGGTTTCCTTTATTTTACTGTTTATTCCACAGAGCTTATTATGGCGTCGTTTGATCTTATTGATTACAGTAGAGAACAAATATATTCAAATTACATCACGGAACTTATTCTCGCATCGACAAACATCAATTTGATCCCTTTTTCTTCCCCACGAAATGGAGCAACAAGACCCTGTCCGAATTGCAGCTTTGCAAAAAGAACTGCAGCTTCTACATGCAGCAATACAACAGATGACTGTCCATTTCAATGCAATAATAGCCCGCCCCCCGACACCGCCCAGGCGCCCCACGATCCCAAAGCTTAACTCTACCAATCCCGAGGAATTTTCCTCGTGGTTCGACCATACGGAACGAATTTGGAGGCTCGAGGAGGGCAAGAATTTATAACCCTAGTGTATAATAGCACTCATGGTGCAGTTCGGAATCGAGTTAAAGACGTACGGGACACGAAACTCTACAACTAGTCCGGTACCTGTGATGCTTTTCTTGCTCGCCTAAAGGAAGTCTTCCAGGACCCTCGCGCGCAAGATAGAGCACTGCGACGTTTGCAGACAATTCGTCAAGAAAGGGCAAGCATTGACGACCATGTTGAAAAATTCGAGGACCTCCTCAGCCTTGCGCATGGCTGTAACTTTCATGATAGCCAGAAAATCCTCTGGTTCCGACAGAGTCTCGACCCGGCACTCCGCAAGCTCGTCCAAAGCAACCTTCCGCCAACCGAGTACGACGCGTACAAGAGGATGACTATTGTTGCAGTAGAGATTCTCTTACTAAAAAGAGAGGAAGACAAGATGCTATCTCCCCAAGCACCCAAACTGCGAGACCCCAACGTTATGGACTGGAAACAGACCCCTCAAGTGTCAACCAGCCAACAGGATGCCTACATTCGCTATGGTTTATCCAACCATTTCATGCGACAGTGCCCCTATGGCGTTGGTCCCAAGCCCGGAAAGCACAGGCTGTCTCCCCCTGTAAGGATGATGAGGAGCGCTCGGAAAACTAGTTTCCTGTGACTACAGTCGTAGCCAGAGGGAACAAGCAGCAGGTGACGGCAACATTCTTCTTCAATTCAGTCCTCTTTATTGATCAAGGTGCTCTCAACGTAGATATAGTGATCAATCATAGCTATTCTGCAGTCGCTTTAGTGGACACAGGAAACGCTGTCAATGACTGCATCAGAGAAACTTGTGAAGAAATATTAAACTCCCTTGCTCAAGCTCAAGCTCCCGTTAACCTCGAAACTATCCAACGATCAACCATCATCAGTCGTCACCCAGCCCCCCAATTGGAGGTAGATATCGGTGATTTGAAAGAATAGTGTTCGCACTGGCGGTACCAGACATGTACAAAGACGAGGTCATGATAGGATACCCATGGCTACACCACCACAAGACCAGCGTACACTGTGAAAGCCACTGCCTTGTCTTCCCGAAGTTTTTCATAGCCCAGTTTTTAATCACCAACGTGGAACGCACACGACCAACTGAACTGAAAATAGCTCGCGTCCGCAGAATCCAGCACCACGACCTCAAAGTTTTCGCTACAAGCCTACAGGATATCAACAGGACACTGGAGAAACTGGCCAAAGAAGAGGAGCCTTGCCCAAACGAGTAGAAAGACATGATCTCAAACAGGATATAAAAGTAACGTGATTGCCTTCGAGCTAGAAGTCCTATACCCTCGGCGTCTGCCACCACCACGCCCAGGAATCAACCACGAAATCAACATCATTGCCCCAGATCCCGAAGAATCATGCGACCCACTGTAAAGTCCCTACCACGACGAATTGATTATCCAACTGAAAAGCTTGCTGAATTTACTAAACGGGAAGTTCATTCGAGTGAATAGCTCAACAGCAGCAGCCCCAATACTATTTAACAATGCTATGGAACTTGCAATTGTTACGAAGCTATGCCATGCCGACTGCGAAAGTTTTATGGGCAAATGAAGAAAAAAGGAAGAAACTATTTATTGGGTGAATGGCCTGCGGTTCTCTTTTTATGCCGAAGAACTTTCTGTCACCTTCTCCCCCTTCTCAATTATGGTTGACATCCGCAACACCACTTTGAATTACGGTTGCCAGCTCCAACATATTTCCCCTTCTCTGGGTTATTTCGTCCTTCCTGTCGACAATGGCCAAATCATGTAGAATCCGGGAGTCTAACCCACGTCGCTCGGAGGTTTCCCGATTTTGTCAGGTACAAGTCTTTGGGTCATCATTTTATATGACAGGTCCCCATTTTGCTTCCCAACGGTCCATTGCCCGCAAGTTGGTTTGCAAAATTAGATCTATCGGTTCCATAGTTGGTTTACCAAATATAGTCCACTTTACCCATACCCTCTGGGCATTTCCTTTGCCATTTGCGCATGAGATTTCAGACATTCCCCACAGCTCATGACTGTTATGAATTAGGCGGGAGTGAAGGGAATTTGGGAGAAAAGGTGCGAAAGGAGCGAGCGAAGGGGAGAGGTTGCACTTCAAGACGAGGGGAACAAAATAGAATATGATTTTAACTATAGGGACTGGAGTCAAGAACAGAGGGAGGTTAACGAGTTGCAAGCATGAGGAAGAAAGATCGAAAGAAAACTCTTAAAATTTCATGAAATGAGAGTTTGATACAATGCATAAACGCCTCCTCAAAGGCCTGTGCAAAATTATCTTTCTTGATGCAATATTTGATGACCTTCGCTTGGTTTTGGGCTCAAGCGTTCTCGTCACTAGTAGGTTTTACATGTAAGGCTTCATATTCACGTAAGACAACATGAATGATTTTTTAACGGCATGAATTGAGAAGAGCTGTCATGAATGACAGTCCAATACAGGCGATGGAATCTTCCATGAAGCTCTGTGTACACAGATATTGTGTCGTCCAACGTTTCGTGACTTCCCCTTCTGTCGTGGGTTTGAATGTCTTCGGTTATGGTACATTCCTCCAACATGATTACACAAGCTTAGGTCACGTTACACCGGATTCTATGGGGTTTGAATAGTTGGATATTATCGGTTGTTGTCGGGTTCCGTCAAAGTTTGCTGGATTCTTCTGCTTTATATCAATGACTATGATTCTTTTGGGTTTGGGTTCTTTTGGATTCGATCTTTGTTTTGCATTGGCAAGCATAGGTGCTAGGAACGGGCTCGGGGAGATGGAGAAACGTTGCACTTCAAGGCTTAATCGGAGGAACAATAATTGTATTCGGGACAGAAAACAAAGAACATGGAAGTTTAACAAGTTGCAAGCATGGGGAAGAAAGATTAAGCAAAACTGAATGAAGCCAACGGGAAGAACAGGCAAATATTGATGATTTTCTGAGTTACTCAAGATCTTTTCATGCTTGCCAAATAGGGACAAAGATCGAATCCAAAAGAGTCCAAATCTTAGGAAACCATAGACATTCATAGAAAAGAGAAGAAACCAACAAACTGTGACAGAAACCGATAATAAATACTGTTACAAACAGTTCAACAGATAGGACAGGATAGGTAGACAGGGACGAAGACAGACACAAAGGTATATTCAGAAAAGAGAGTAATGTTAGAGTTTGGAAACCCCAAATTGAGTATAAAGATTTTGAAACCACGGAGTGAATGATTGGGGCTCACCAGCCCTAGATCTGAGAGCTTGTGGGCGCCGTTGTTCGAAACAAAATCGACAAAGGTTGCCCATTCATTTTAGTTTCAGATTCAGTTTTCTTTCTCCCTTATCATAATATATTTATTTTTGCTGAATTCGTCTTTTTTGTAGACAAGGCATTGTCACGGTTTGGTGTACAAGATGTTCATTGTAACCAGATTGGAGTAATCAAAGAACATGCATTAAGGAAGAAAGGGAAATAACTAGCTAAACTGTACTGGCAGTAGGAGTGCTACTTATAGGTTGTATCTGTGCGGTGGGGTCTCACGTGGACCAATGGGCATAGCCCTGACACACACAGGCGCAGCCCTAACAGGCATTTACAAGTAAAGGATACTCAGAAGTGCAGTAAAAGATACTAAGAAACAGAAGACGAGGACGTTGCTTGAGGGGCAACGTTTCTACTACAAAAAAGGGTGACTTCGCACTGCTCTTAATCTACAGTTGCTATGAATAGCGCTAGTCTAGAAACAGAAGGAAAAGAGCGAAGGAAACAGGATTCGTGCTTTCGACCATAGGGGCCTAGCGGGAGGAGATAACGAATGTTACGGGACTTGTAATTGATACAAAGTTAAGCCGATTATGAAGTCTTTATTGTTAGATGACGAAGAAAGGAAGAAAACTATTTAATGGGGGAATGGCCTGCGGTGTTCCTTTGATGTCGAAAAGCTTTCTGTCACCTTCTTCCCTATTTCAACTTTGGTTGCCATCCGCAACATCACTTGGAATTACGGTTGTCAACCGCAACAAGTTGAACACAGGCAGTGGAGACTTCCATGAAGCTCTGTGTGAACAGAAATTGCGTCATCCAACGTCTCGTGACTTCCTTGGTATCATGGGGTTGAATGCCTTCAATTCTGGTAGGTTCCACCAGTATGGTTACACAAGGTTGGTGGCACGTTACACCAGATTCCAGGATACTCAAATAGTCAGAGTTGTCACGGACAGGCTGGAAAGGTGGATGGACTTGTTACAAACAGTTCAACAGACAGGACAGACAGGTTGTTGCGGTTGACAACCGTAAATTGAAAGTGATGTTGCAGATGGCTGTCACGGACAGGCAGGAAGGTGGATGAACTTGTTACACAAGGTTCAACAGACAGAACAGACAGAGGAATGAACTTGTTACACAAAGTTCAACAGACAGAACAGAAAGTAGACAAGGACGAGAACAGACAGAAAGGTTTATTCAGAAGACAGTAAAGAATACTCAGAAGGGCAGTAAAAGATACTCAGAAACAGAAGACGAGGACGTTGCTTG